>OVAV01002887.1:0-10551 GCA_900406375.1 Iberis amara
AAATAAATTAATAATAAATAGTAATTTAAAATATATATAGTCAAAGTATGAATTTAAAAATAGAATAATATGATTTATTATGAATAATTATTTTATAAATTTTAAAATATAATAAAACAAAAAATAATTTTAAGTAGTAATTTAGAATGAATATAAATATATTTTTGAGGTTTATAACANTAATTTTATAATTTGATTTTATTAATTTATAATATTTTAATGCTCAATGCTCTGGAAAAAACTCTTTCTAAAAACATAGAGGTAATGATCATTTAGAAGCATAAGCATATGCAAAATGCTCACCTAAATTTCTGTTAAAAAAACTCCCAATACGCCGATTTTTCCTTATAAACTCAAAAATTAACTATATTATGAAAAAGACTATCAAATGTCGTATTTTTCTTTAAAAAGCACTAAAGTCTTAGATTTATATTCATCTCTTACAATATTTCTTAAGAACATTCTCATGTCTAACGATAAATTTTCAAGTAAGCTGATTTTTCTTAAAACCTTTTAAATCTGTCATATTTTTAGGAAAATTTCAAGTCTTCCATTCTTTTAAGAAAAATTCTCAAGTGTGTTATATTATATATAAAACCTTAAAATCGGCAATAAAATTTGACAATAAGTCAAAATACTCAAATTTTGGCCAATTAGCAAAAAATCTTAGACTATACCCCACTTATTCCAAAACTTTAGTGATATATATATATATATATATATATATATCAAATGTGATAAGTAACTAGTTTCAACTCNAGATAAGAGGCCAACAAAGAAGCATAAATAAATACATTTTAATATTTTTCAAATCCAAGAAAAATTGTGGGCATTAACCCACAATTTTTCAAAAAAATTAGTATATATTTTGACAATATTTCCAATATATGAAAAGTATGTCAAATATTATAATCAACTTTTTACTCGATATCTTTGTTAAGAAGTCTATATAGAATCGTAATATCTCTAATGAATCATAATATCATACATTTAAAAGACAATTAAGTCAAAGAAAAATGTTGAATACATACCCAGAAATTCCTAAAATTTATCATATATCGACATTAGTATCAAAATATGACTAAATATATAAAATATAATAATTAAATAGTTTAAATTGATTACATTACTTAAAGAGTCTCTAAGCATAATAATATACTCCCTCCGTTTTTGAAAGGAGGATGTTTTGAAGTTTTTACGTAGATTAAAGAAAAAAACTTTTTCTTTACTTTATGCCTTACTTTTAAAAGGTTTTCACCTAAAACATCATCTTTTTAGAAACAAAACTAAATTCTAAAACATCCTCTTTTCATAAACGGAGGTAATACATTTTTTTACTCGAAGAACAATCATTAGTATTAATTAGCCTACAAATTCTTAAAATATAGCATATTTTGACGATATAGCCAATTAACATATCAAAATCTCTAATCATCTCTTTTTTTTCTGTAGTCATGCAAGAAAGAAAAAGAGAAAGAAAAAAAACACATAAAAGGAGAGACAAAAGAGAGTTTTAGAGAAACAATGGCCTGCAAAAACCTAATGCCAAACTCTATAGCATAAAGCTTTTAAATTAAAGCACAATGTATCTTCTTCTCTCTTTAAGACTCTTTCTCCACCAAAATTTTACACAACTCCTGATGGTAGACGAAGAACTAGCTGACCACCCATTAAACTGCTCAACACCAAAACCATAAATCATATTAAAACACCAATCAACTAAGTTTAGAGAATCAACCATCAAAAACTTTGTATAAAATCTACCTCTTGACATAGTAGTAGCAGAAGTCCGCGAGAATGAAGGTTTGAATTATTTCAGAGAGGAGAACCATTATAGGCCAGAATCCATATCCTAAAGCAGTCAATAACCGCCCTCGAGTGTCCAATACCTAAAAATCATTATAAATAAGCTTTATATATGGATATTCATAGTTCGAAAAAGCGAGAAAACAAAGAAAGAACCTGAAGGACCCAATGTGCACAACTCAAGAACCTTGCTATGCCCAATGCAAATACATAATGTGCTGTGAATGGCTCCACGATCTGAGACATTCGTTACTAGGTTAGATCGGTAAAGGATTGAGGTTGTTTACAAGCTTTATGAACAAAGCACCTTAGTGTTTTGCATGACTCTTAGTTGAGGAAGGACTGAAACAGCTTCAAGGTAAACGCAAAACGCCCACGAAATCTTATTGATTAGATGATGATGTGTTGATGGGTGAATTAAGATTGATAAAACAGCACATGGAATAACCTGAAAACAAAGATCCACAAGTATAAATTGAATACGAGCAAAAGGTAATCTTCTTAAAAATATGATCTTTATTAGTAACAAATAAATGGTTTCGAATCGAATCTTCTTAAGCTTCACATTCTTTAAAGGCGGCCCAAGTAGAGATCAAAAACCGATAATTCGAGAAAGAAAAGTAAAGAAGAATAAACAACTTACGACATAGTAAATGGCGAAATTGTCTTTGTCTTCCATGTAACTAGCTTTAAGCTTAAAACGGATCATATAAATAACCCAAAGTGTAGTCACTAATGTAGCAGAATCAAGCACTGTGTGAATATCAAATTCCATCACAAAACTACAATATAATCTCACAGCTAAAAACAGAGCCGTTAGCTCTTGTGTCTTCAAAGATAATCCTGTCAAAATAACAGAAATTAAACCTCAAATCAAATCAATTCCCAAATACCCAAAATTTCCAAAATCAAGAAATGTCTAAAATCACCAATAAAAAACTGAAATTAAACCTCAAATCTAACGCAAATTTGACCTCTAATATGAGAATTTACAAGTAAGTGAAACCCTAATTCCAATTTGCAGCGAATTGTTACTCATCCCTAATCTAACCCTTATTCCCAATACCCAGAATTCCAAAATCAATAAAATGTCTAAAAATCACCAATAAAAACTGAAATTAAACCTCAAATCTAACGCAATTTGTCCTCTTATATGAGAATTTACAAGTAAGGGAAACCCTAATTCCCCAATTGCAGCGAATTGTTACTCGTTCCTGATCTAACCCTAATGCAATCGAAAATTTTGGCAAGAGATATTAAAATTACCAGCGCAAGTCTTCTCCTTGGTGAGTTTATAGATAAGAACAGAGATTCCAAGGGCATGAACAGCTTCAGCAGCGACAAAAAGATTGTCGTGATCATGAACAATCATTCTTAAGAGAACAAGAGCAGCCATGGCGGAAACAACACCGAGAAAAGCTTTGACCTTTGGTGGTTGTCGACGAACCCATGTCGTAATGGTATGGATCGGCCTTTGCACCGCCTTCATCTTCCGAATTTGATCAGCAAAGTCGAAACCTTTTGGGAATTTGGTACGATTAGTATTAACTACTAACTAGATCTGCTCATTTATGAGATGATCAGGTGGGAAGTGGAAGTGGAAAAAGTTTATTTTACTTATCAAAAAGAAACAAAAAAGTTTAAAGCTTAGGACGGTGACACGTGGTGATATTAAACTTTTATTTGTAAATATTAGAGAGTGATGATTAGTTGGGGTGATAAGATTTTCTTAAGGAGAGGATACATTTTAGTTTTATAATTGATAAATTAAATATTTCAACAATGTTTTTGTTTCCAGTTATTTTCACTTTTTAAATGGTAAATTGCTTCGTTAACTGTAAATGATAAATTGTTTATGTAAATTGTTCGTGTAAAATGATAAATAATTTGTGTAAATGGTGAACTGTTTATATTAATGAACAAAAATATTTATAATCTAAATTAATAAAGAAATAAATTTTAAAATAAAAAATAATAGTTATTTTCCGAATTTAAAATAAAAGATAATCAAATTGCTAAAATTTTTATAACAAAACATTTCAATAAATTTAATTTTTTATGCATTTTATAGGTTTTAGGTCCATATATTCTTACATTCTTTTGTTATAACCTTTTTTATGTTTTATCTTTTTCTAAAAAAAAACTATTTAAAATTTCAGTCCACAAAATAAAAAATACAAATAATTTCATCTACAAGCTAGTTTTATTTGTGACAAAACTAAAATCTATTATATAATTAGGGAGTTTCTACTCCCCTCTAAAGGTGTCCACCTCATCACAAAAAATTAAATAATTTAATTAATTCATCTCTATGTAGAAATTAATAAAATTTATTAAATTACTTAATTTACTCACATATATAATTATTTATTATATTTAGTTCTAAAAATTACCTCATCAAAAAATTTAAATGAGTTAGTTAATTCATATTCTATTTTTAAAATTAATAAACTATATATATTAAATGACTTAATTTACTCATGTATTATTATACTATATCTTAAACACAAATTCGTGTAAAGGCTGTAACTCACCAGAATGCCTAAATCACCCGTTTTTCTTGTGCCCTCAAGTCGTAAGCATTTGGAGCTCATTAGCACTCCCAAATCTTGACATTACTAACCCAGATATAAGTTTTGTCACAAAGTTTTTTTTTTTTTTTTTTTTTAATAAGTTTTGTCACAAAGTTGCAACAACTCCTATCATACAATCGTTTATCATCAGACACTCAGGTAAACAAGGCATTGCCACTATGGATAATGTGGCACATATGAAAATCAAGGAATTTGATGATGTTTGCCAATAAATACATCCCTTGGAGCATACTGGTTCAAAACGCAGTAGCAGACGCTGAAGATTGGGTTCGTATCAATCATGATAAACAAAAGAGAGTCCCCTCAATTCATCATAGTGTCTGGACAAAACCCCCATGTACATGGGTAAAATGTAACTATGATGCATCATTTACAAATGTAGAATCGTATGCCACTACTGGGTGGATATTTAAAAATGATCAAGGAATCTTTGTCGAGCCTGTCAAAGTACTAGTCGAATGGTTTCATCGGCTTTAGAGGCTGAAGCACAAGCATTAATTATGGCAATGCAATATGCATGGCTGCTGGACTATAAACGTGTTATATTTGAAGGAGACTCCTAAGTTCTTACTCATATTTTTACGAAACAAATCCGCAATGTCTCACTTACAAATTGGCTCAGAGATTTTGAATTTTGGGCTAATAGATTTGAGGAAGTCAAGCTAACATGGAAAAAACATGAAGCTAATAAACCGGCTCATATTTTAGTTCAATGTCAAATTTGTTCCCCTGTTTCTTTTCAATGTCATGCTTTAATACCAGAATGTATTTCAATGGTTTTGTTTGATGAATACTATGTAAAGACTTTTTAAAATCTAATCAAGTTGTGTTAACAAAAAATTATTATACTATATTATTTAGTTAAAAGAAAATTAGAATAAAAATTAATAAAATAAATATATACTTTTTAGGAACTTTAAATTATATGTGATAATCATTAGATAGAACATTATACCGAAAAGTTGCATTAATATATGAAAATAAAAATCATTAAGAAAAATCATTGTCAGTTATAAAATTCTATTTACTAAAATTTATCTCATGAGAAATTAACTTAGATAAAATATAGTTTTTATAATGAAAATCAATTCATATAAGTATTATTAATTAAGTATCAAAAGTCCAAGAATATGACTTGAATGATTTTAATGATAATAATTCTTTTCTAAAAAATAAATGATCGTTAACTTTTGGGGAAATTGTTTTTCAATAAGTGAACTATACTATATTTGTGTTTCAAGTAATTGTGAATTTATGTATTATAAAAAAATAGAAATTATATATTTCAATAATCAATATACATATTACATTTGTTTGGAATAATAAAAGTGTTGTGTATATACATAAACATGAGTTTANCATAAGTTTAAAATATTTTATATAAAATTAAAGAACATTTAAAGTTGCAACAGCAATAACAAAAAATGAATTGAAAGAAAAAAAAAAGATTGTCTATATTCCAAAAAATATAAAAAGAGAAAAAGAAATATATTAATATGAGTATTTATGGAAAGTGAAGAGTCACAAATTTCTTAATAAGATATGAACAATTTTTCGATAAGTTTTCTAAAATATGAAAATTGTAGACATATTTTTCTAATAGAATAGTTAGGTGTAGATGAACGCTAAATAAATGTACATATTTTCAAAATTCATAAACATAGTACCACTTTCTTTTGTTCACAAACATAAATTATCCTATTGCGAACAGAAAATAGTACCAATTCACTAAAATTTCTTTCAAAACTGGATTTTTCACAATCTTTTATATCAAAGAATATTAGCAATAACATTAGTTAAAATAACATATCAACATAAATTAAAATTATAATCAGAAGTCGGCATTTAAGAAGATAATAATCAACATTAAATCATTGTTGAAATCATATAGACAATATTATAATTGCAGCTAATATCATGCATGTTCTTTGGAATGAAGAATCATTATATATCATGGCGAATAATAATTCTAATATATTTATATACACAATAAAATTTTGAATTATATATAAATAAAAATATTGCTAATATAAAAAATTAAATATATTAAAAAAAGTTAGAAATTAAAATACAAATATATTATACTATTAAAACCGCGCGGACCAAATTCTAGTAGAAAAAGTGCCAAAATAAACAATAAATCTCAACTTTTTAATAAGCCATTATAACTCTCAATTATTTGATGAAAGCGATTTAAATCCTTGACTAAACCAATTTAAACTCAAATTTAGTCAACGTTTAATTTTGCCGTTAATCCCTTAATTCTTGTATTTTCTCCCTCCTCCGACCTACCTGAGAATTTTGGGTGACTCCAACGCAGACAGCTTTATCTCCTTTCTCTTCTTTTGATGATGTCCAAAATCTCAATCGAACCAAACACACTCATATACAAAGTTTTGTCTCTTTCTCCTTTTACTACGATCTCGGCGACCAGAATCTTTAGTGATAAAAGGACGATCATCTTTCTCCTTTGTTACTTTATATCAATTTTGAATTTATCAGTGGGTTTATTAGTTAATTTTGAGTCTCTTATTTTAATCATGAATGAGAAAAATGAGTATGATGAACTCATTTATGTATTGATGTTTGTGTCTTGGTTTTTGATTTTGTTTTGTGATGATTTGAGTTGTGTGATATTTTGTTTTCATTTAACAATCAGTTTTGTGATGTAATAGAATCAAAAGGTTTATATTCTAAAAAGAGTAAAACATAGAATCTGTATCTAGAGTTAAACATTTTTTTTATTTCATTCGAATGATGAAGATCTCCTACACTAAGTCTTCTATTGTTTTGTTCGGTTTCTTCTTTGAGGATTGGTTCTTTTGTCTACACAGAAGAGTTGAGAGAGTTTTCCTTCATGGACAATAGTTAAACAGTAGAGAGAAGAGAACTCTCTTACTATTAGACTCTGAAACTTGGAGATTATCCATCAAAACATCGTTTCTTAGTAGAGAGATTCTTTCAATTGTCGGTTTCAGGGTGGAGATTCTGGCTCCAGCTCCTTTGAGTCAGTAGGTTTCTTGTCTTCTTGCTCGGATTCGGCTGGCGAATCTGATGTTGAGCCGTTTATGATCCAACCTAAACATTTCGTCTTTTTTTTTCCCCTATTAGCAGCTACCATCCAAAGAGATCAAAACAAAAGCACAGGCATAAAACCAATGCCTTTTATGAAAATACCTCAAGCTGCTCATGGAGTTGCTTCTGGACTTCCATCTGAAGTCGCAGAATCTCTGTAATACCTATCCCGCTGTAGTATAAATATGATACGACTTGATACAAGGTGAAAAATCTGTAAAAAAAATTGGTGTAGCATTCGTGATATCACTAGACAAACAAAACCTTTACCCTTTCAAGCTAAGAGTTCTTAACGTCGGAGGAAAAAAAGAGAAGACTATGTATGCTAAATTAGTGTTTGATTCAATTGAATTTGGGAATATGAAGATTCTGAGAATTTTTGATAAAACAATGTATGTTTGCTAATGGAGAATTAAAGGCGTTGAAGATGGCATTTAACAGAGTTAAACAAAATGAAACGTTGACTAAACTTGAGTTTAAATTGATTTAGTCAATGTTAGTTCAGATTTTCATAATCGGTTAAATGGCTTTCACCAAATAGTTGGAGGTTATAATGACTTATTAGAAAGTTGAGGTTTATTTTGGCATTTTTCCCAATTAAAATGCATAATCTCTTGGTATCCCAGAGTAAAACCAAGGCTTTCAACCGATTGTTTCGAGTATTTGTAATGGGTTTGGGCACGATTTACTTGGATTATGTAATAATGATTCACCATTATTTTTAGAATATGTTTATCTTTTGATTAAGTATAAATATGTTTAATAATAAAATAGTGTTTAATTTTATAAATTGAATGTCTGAATCCGTTAACGTTAGAAACGTTGTTACCTCTACAAAGTAGTTAAACATGAGACTTCAATTTTGTTGCCTCTCTAACGATTGAGAAAAACTACAGTAAAAAGAATTGACAAAAAAAAAAAAAAAAGGAGATTATCAAAAATATCATAATTTTATTCCAAAAATATCACACTTCCAAAAGTTCCAAAAATACCACAAAAATATTTTTGTTCCAAAAATATCAAAATTTTTGAAATAGATCCTAAAATCCCAAAACCAAACTTTTAAATTTTAAACCCATAAAATTCACTTTTTATGTTTGTGGTATTTTTGGAACATTTAGAAGTCTGTGGTATTTTTGGAACTTTTGGGAGTGTGTGGTATTTTTGAAATTTAAACTTCTTTGATGGTATTTGAAGTAATTTCTCAAATAAAAATCATATGGACTTTTGTTTACCAAAGGTAATGACTTAGTAGATTCCATTTAAAGATGATTAGTCTGATTTATATAGATTATGAATCAAGTGTTATTAAATGCATAATTTTTAAACTTTTTTTTTCATTAGAGAATAGTATCATATTTTGGTTTCATTAGAAAATTTGATAAACAAGTCAATGTACAAAGATACACCAAACTCTCTATATGTGAGATTAAACTTAGGATTGAAAGTTTGCGGTAGAATATGTTGGTGTTTTTCTTCATCGATCCAAAATCGGTATGATCAAAATGTTCGGTATAACGTTTTATATCATTTGCCAAGTTTTTCGAATAGAGGGAATGTTATTGATTCAAACTTGACGATTAGTTATGTGGTTGTGGTCTCTTTGTGAGTTGTTTTGGTGTTGTTGCATCAGCTTTGTAGTCTCATATGTTTCTTCGAGGAATCTAATCAAACGTTCTCCTGTCGGAGTCAAGAGAGATCGTTTTCTCCATCCTTCTCTTAAGAGAAGATAATTCTCCCATCAAACTTTTTCTCAACGAGAAGTCTCTTTTCGCGGTCTTTCAAGTTAGAAGATTTTATCCAAACCATTTTGCTATCTTGTGTGAAGATATTTTCGAGACCGGAAGATGCATCGAAGATCATTTCGATAACCTTTGTGGTTGTAGATCGTTTACAAAAGTCACATGTCCACGTGATTGCTCTCTTGTTAGCTAAGGAAGCAGACTCAATTTTATGTTTCCACATAATTTAAGTTGATCTTCTTCGATTTTGTGACTATCATTTTATCAAACTTTGTAAAGGTTGCCTATTTATCTACCTTTCGACTTATGTTTATTGCTTTTAATTTGGTTATGGGCTTACTTGTCGGGATATGTTTGAATTTGTTTATTCTTTTGTAAACGTCTAATCGTGGAATGAAATATTTTGTTGACCTAAAGAAAACTAGTTGATGGTCTTATTTATATTTAAAACGAGGCTCATTATCCATCGTTGTTGCTCTTCTCGGGCTCGCCACCCGATGAACTGTCATACAAGTCCACTTTTTGCCTAATTTGGGTCTCTTTGGTAAAGATTGCACTACTGGTTATGGATTTAGTTTGGTTTTTTTTGTTTCAGTTCAAATTTAGTTTTCACTAAATTAAGGTTCAAATCGATTTTAAGTTGGATTTTTTCATATTTTTCAATGCATTTTTGGTTGTCAATTTTTTGATACAAAAATTAAATTCATTAAAATTTACTGAAATATAGTTCAAGTATTATATTATTTATTTCGATTTAAAATGAATTTTAATTCATATTTAATTTTTTTTATTAAATGCACAAAATAATAAGACACTCAAACTTTCCATCTCTTGTTATGTTATTTTTCGCTATCCTAATTTACAATGTTTGAATCTTTCAAATTATATTCTTCAAGTTGATCAAAAGTGGAATTGGATTTCAGATTTCTTCTAGATGAGCTTTCGAAACTTTCCTAAAACATTTGATTCATTTAGTTCACCTAAGATGGTTTTTCTCAAGTAATGTTAATTAATTATGATCACAAAGCTTTTCAACGAAATATAGAACTATACGTGACCCTTTTTGGGCTTAGGAGTCGCTGAAGCAAAAAGAGGGTTTCACCTTCCTTTTCTTCAAGCAATTAGTGTAGGAGATTTTCCTTTTTTCTCCAAATTGTCTGGAATTTCAATATTCGACAGTCCTTTTCTGGCTCTCTCTTTCCATAACTCTCAGCAATCTTTCCTTTCGTGTCAAGAACGAGAAGAATCGGCAGTAGGGTTTTGGCATCTTATCATCGTTCTTTGCCATTGTCGCTCTGAATTCATCCCCTGTAATGGTTTCTCAGCTGGATTCT
>OVAV01002889.1:0-10549 GCA_900406375.1 Iberis amara
TGGTCTGTCCCGCGAACTAATGAAGTTCGGGGACGTGACACATCTTGTGCCCCATATCAAACCACACACTAATCATTCGTGAAGGGGTGGAGATGCTTCAGGATATTGATGACTTTCTGACATACCCATGGGGAAGGGATTCGTTTTCCTTGACAATTGATAGCACAAAGTCGAAGGATCTATTTTGTTTCACTCAACCTACTACTGCAATCCAAGGGTTTGCACATGCAATGATTCTCGTTACCGTCGCTTGTTGTCCTCCAATCATACAAAATGCGGTGCTCCAATCAATGATGGAAAGAAATGCAACAATTGAGGAGATTGTGAAATTTCTAGCTCCGATGAGTCTCCATCTTCAGAACAAGACCTTCAGATCTCTCAACCTACTTGAAAAAGTAAGTTTTCCCATTTATTATATATACAACCTACTACTTCTCCTCTTGTAGTTCGAGTACCATATAATACTTCTTTCCTTTCATCTGCCTAATCTAATGAAACGCAGGTTCCAGTTGTGTCACTGCTCAGTGAAGCGGCACCAGATTTAGTTGCTGATATTGAATTAGATGATGATAAAGATGATCCTTGTGTTGATTATCTTCTGATCAACACCCTTTTGATAAAGAATCTGCCACAGACAACGTTTCCAACGATGCTATGGGAGACGAAAATCCTAACATCCATGAACTTCGAGGATCAATGTCCACATCGCGTCCTCTATTCAATGAAGATACCTTTATTCGGAAAATAGCTTGAATCGTGCAAGAACAGAATTTTCCAATCTTTGAGGGGTACACGAGGAGTGTGATCACACACATGGACACAATTTTCGCAAATGTGTTGAAAAAATGAAAACCATGATCGAACAAGGATATGAAAGACAACAAACTAATACAGCTCAAGAGGCTGATTCCACAGGTACACATGCTTAATAGCCCATGAAAGAACCACCTTCTATACTTCCTAATATCTCTGCGACATAATTTAATTGTAGATTCTGCTGAGGTCGATCACCATCCTTTGAGATCACCTCACCGTTCCCCTGACCACATCTTCAGGCCGCATGATGGCGCAGACAACATCATTGCAAGCATCGTTCGTGAGCATCCGCCTGTTGATCACCTTGAAGAACACAATGTTCGGAGATCTGTCTCTATGCAACCTAACCAACACCTTCAACAACCAATAAGAGATGAGGCTGTAGGACAACTCAATCCTTCTTCTCAAGGAGATGAATCTCTCCTGCACAATGCTGAACAAGGGCAAAATCCAGTTGATGTGGATCTTACAGGTAACAATACATTTTCCTCAAATGCTTAGTCACATGTAGTCAGTATAATGCCCCGAAACAAAATATACGATCTATTATTTGTTTTTTTAACATGTTCTAGTTGTGGTAAAATGATGCAGCGCCGGCAGCGTCTCAAACTGGAAATGCTACCAACATTTCAGACTCCCTTACATGCTTTAATGCTCCCTCCTTCTCACTTGGTTTGACCCAACCACAAGTTGCTGAACAAAAGGAAACAGATCACTCAGGTAATATGAATAAATTGTAACCTTAAATGGTTCAGAAATTACTCCAATAACTTACTCGAGTGTACGTAGTTATTAAACCGACTCATCATTCTTACTTTATTCCCATTTGCAAGTACTTCATTCAGGAGACTTTGATGCTCAGTCATTCTCGCTCGGTTTGAACTAACCAGAAGTTCCTGAAAGCCATAAAAAACATACCACTCAGGTAATTAAAAATATTGCTGCCTCATATGCTTATGACTGTTGTCGCAATGATTTATCTTTGGTTGGTAGTTAGTATACCTATACATCGTTTAACCTATGTTCCCAATGACACGTACCTGATTCAGGAAATTTATCCAGTAATGACACTCCTCCAGGACCAAGTAAGACTCCCCAGCCTGGCGTTGGTAACCCTTCCATTGCTGAGATTCAGCCTCCATCATTCTCGCTCAATATATCACAACTTGAAGTGCCGGTACCAATAGACATTGAAACAACAGCTATCAAACAGAATGTGCAGGCTACAACTTCTGCAACTTTACAACCAGGCCATGCAACCACAAGGATTGGAGGAGGTATTGGGAAGCCAATGGGTAAGGTAGAAATTCTTATATAAATAGTGTTTTTACAAACGTTCACCCTTTACTAACTGCTACGCTTAACTGAATCAAACATATTAGGTTTTCCCAATTTCTTATGTAGAAAGCGCTAATGAAGATTATTTCAATTTCCCTTTATCAAACACCGGCGCTAAAGTTTCTTCTTTATCGCAATCAAAGGTACTGTCGTGTTTGGTCCATTTAGGCAAGTGAATGGCATCAAACACCTCATCTAACCAACAAATATTTCTTCCCTTTAATGTCCATTCACAATAGTCACTACATTTGTCCTTGTTTTACAAACTACTACTTAGTTGTCCAATATAATTCCTGAGAAGTCAATAAATATCATTCTCTGTCATTTACTAACATTACTGAACAGGCCACAGAAGTACCTCAGAATACTGAAAAGAGAGTTACAGTTATGGATGGTGGACCAAGCAGGTTTCGTAAGAGGGGGAAGGCCGAGAAACGTAAAGAGATTCCCTAAAAGGAAGGTGTTAGAAGAAGTCACAGACTAAGGGTGAACCCTGACTGGTTCACACCTCCTCTCAAGGATCAGAGAAAAAAGAAACAGAAAACAAAGGTTAACCGTAAAACTGAGAACGATGTTCTCGAGACAGTTGAGGATGACGATGGGTTGAATATGTCTCTCTCGCCTCTCATACTTGACTTCAGAGCGTTTGATGACCCACCCAAGAAAAAATGTGACCTATTTGAAAAAGTTCTTCAATTTTCCAGTTATGAATTCTTAGATTTGTTAAACTTTAACTTCAACTTTATATGAGATTTTCATTTTTAGGTCCATATTTTATGCAGGCTTCATGAAGTTAGTGCGAAGCAGATGATGGAGAACACGGTCTTCTGGAGTCTGTTTCCACGAACTGAAATCTGACAACCTATCATGTACTTGATGTTCGTGTCAATTTCATACAGAGCAAGCGAGACCGGATACCCAATTACACATACAATTTTGTTCAAACAAGTTGGGTTCTTGAGATGCGAAGGTTGTGGGCATCTTTCCAGCAAACTGCTGACAAAAATAAGTTTTGGTTCTCATCAACTTCAACGTTTCCTATGTTGAAGCGGCAAACCTGGTCCTCCCCCATTCAGAAGTTGTACTGGGCTATCTCGTTTTAAAGCGTACATTGGGTTGGACTCGCTATAAACTTTCATGATCGGTCGATAGAAGTGTTTGATTGTAACCCAAAAAAACTTCAAGATGAGCAGCTCCAACACGAGCTGAATTTTCTCTTGACCCTCTTACCTTTCTTTCTCAAAAGCCATGGAGTTGTGTTCAGTGCAAGGACTATAGTTTGGACCCATTTCAAGTGAACCAGAGTGAATTAGATTTACTTGTTGTAGACCCAGGTGCGTGTTCTGTGTAATATTTATTTTACCTCTCAATAACTTTGATGCTTAATATTGACTATTTCGTTTGTAGTTCTATCTGGAGTAGCAGTTGTGTTCTGATGGAACAACATGCTCTGGACCACATTGACGAATGCAAAGAACTACGAGATGGAAGCATTTAACACCCTTGTTCCACATCCTGAACCAATTGCAATCCTTCCATAACCAAGATCTTCCACCATCTCCTCTAGACTAAACTTGTTCGGTTTTTAATGAAGTATTTGGAAAAACATTTGTTTTATGCCCCCACAATAACAACTTTCTTTAGGTTTAAACAAACTTTAAGCATTTTCTTATAGTGCCTATTAGCTTTTGTAGTCCAACTATTTCACTGGTTCATTTACTGGTGTTTAGGGGAAAACAACATATTAGGTTCTGATTATATCACTCCAGATTTATAGCGCTATTACAAAAGGCCCATTACATAGGTTAAGTAATCAGAGACAGGAAGACTGACTTCAGTTTTTCATCATTATCATACCCCAAAAGTTATACCGACTACTGCAAAGAAATACCGAGTACTTACGCGATGCTACTACTTGTTCCTCGGAGACGACCTCAAAAATTACTTCGTCTCCCCTAATTATGGTTTCGCACCCTATATTGGGCCGCGACATCTTGATTTGTTGTGTCCACTTTTATTGCAACGACTGCACCACCTACGCTTATAAACCTGTTCATAACCAAACAAATAGTTGTTCACTAATACACATTTTATTCCAGCAGCCACAATTTATCAGTTATTTTCTACTTACCTTGACCTCTCCACAAGACATAATGCGAACTTTTGTTGGCCTGCCAGTAGGTTGCCTCACTTTTGGGGGCAACAAATCAACTCCACCATTTGAGGAGGACCTGGTTAGAGAATCCCCTCTGACAGACGGGATTGGATAAATGTTGGCTTCATACGAAGACACCCAACAGTCTTTGTAATACTTGCTCTTAACCATCAGTTCAGTTGCCATGTCTACATTCACTGCAGCTACTAAGGCATGTTTGCAAGGAATTCCAATAGTTTGAAATTCATTGCAACTACAGCTCCATGTTTCAAAGTTAACCAAAAAACAACCACCTTCTTTGCTAAATACTTGGTACTGTGTTAGGCAAATAGATTTGACAACCATTCCCATTCCTTTTTCGTAATTTTTCTGCACCTTCTTCATAACCTGTGGTGTAGGCATGCACCATCTTCATTTGGTTTGGCTTTCTCGCGCCTGATTGCAAACCAATACATGATTTGGCTCCGGATGTATTCCAACATTGTAACCAACGTATACTCTCTAGCTTCTTTAAGGACGCTATTCCATGACTCTGCGATATTGGAATCCATAATTTTGTAGCGTTTTCCCTCAAAGTGGCATCGGATCCAGTGTGGGAAACCTATCACCCGTTGCCATATAAGTATTTGTAAACAGTGTGGGAAACATATATCCAGTAGGTACGCCACACAAGCAGGGTTCATCTTCTGTATCTCCAAAAATTTCTTGTTGAATTCTTCGATTTTGTATGCCCTTGCATCTTTCATCATTAGATAACCCAGGTTTTTGGGATCAAAATTAGCTCTAAAGTTCTTGTACAGATAAACAGAGCAACAAGCATGTCTGGCATTTGTGTACACCTAATAAATAAACAAGATATCAAATGACGATATATTGACTATATTGTACATCTGTTGTGGTTGAATATTAAATCTTAAGAACACCTTGTTTAATCCGGCATATATGCTTCCGTGCCGGTTTGATATTATAACCAAATCTTTTGTGTCGCAGACGAAGGTTTTCAAATACTTGAAAAAAAATCCCCAAAAATAATTGTTTTCACTATCCACAATTCCATAAGCTAAAGGGAAAACTTGAAAATTCGCATCCTGACACACGGCTGTAAGGAGAGTGCCCCCATACCTGGCCTTCAAAGATGTTCCGTCAACAACAACTACATCCCTCATATACTTGAATCCTTTCACATACGCTCCTAGTGCTATGAAATTGTACTTAAACCTCCTATTCCCGTCATTTTCTGTTTCAAATTCCATGAAACATTTACTTCTTTGATTTGTATGCTCGAGCAATGCCATATAATTTGGCTAGATAGCATAACTTCCAGAGACGGAGCCCAATGTGTCCATTGCAACCTCTCTTCCTCGCCATGCCTTCCAGTAAGACACATTCATCTGATACTCGTCCAACATGATTTTCCTTAATCCCGATGGATCCAGACCGCGCTTTATACCCAAGTAATGCTTCGCCACTAGTTGTGCAACCACTTGAGTTGTAGCCAATTTATGGTAGTTGCATCGCTCATCGACCGAACAAAAAATGGGTCAATGTCGCTGATCTTATCTAGAAATTGTCAGTGCTATCAATTTTTTCTGCGTATATGCGCCATGGGAAAATGTACGATTGTTGGTGTCAAAACCCCCTCAGCAGGATTTCGCCTTAGCTAGTATCACCTCCAAAGGTTACCCAACATGTATTGAGCCCGAAGGGACTAACTGAGAGAGTTACCTACCTGAGTATATTAAAAGGACAACTGAATACCCAGCACGTAATTGAACCAAGGTGGATATAGGCGCAGCTCGAGCACGTTGTGACCAAGTCCACGCGGTTCCAGATTCCTAGGGATACGCCGAAATAGTAGGAAAGCGGAAGTGGGAATTAACCGAGAAGATCGAAACAGAAATGCGGATGTTTAGGAAGCCTGAGCTAGAGTGAAACGATATAAAAGGAAGAAGAAAGAGGAACAAAGGGATCATATAATTATTTGTAATTCGACTCCCAAGTGTACTCATCTTGATTCAAATCAATAAAACTTTTTTCTACATCAATTTGTGTTGTGTATTTTTCCTTATTAAACGATAATAACCGAACTCCTCATTAAGATTAAATTAACAAATTTGCTTTGCATATTCTAATGTCCACAAATTGGCGCCGACTGTGGGGAGTTTAAAGATTTTTTGATGCAAAAGGAAAACCGCAGCCTGATCCAACGCTATCATGGCCGACAACGTACCACCGCAACCAGATGGATGTGCCAGCACAATCCAGGAACTCCGCCAATCCGTGAATTCTATGTCAGAGAAGTTGGAGATGCAAGACGCTCTAAATCAATCCCTGCTCGATTGACTCGATAAGATGGCGAAGGAGTCCGCAGATCAAACCAAGGCGATCACCAAATACCTCAACTAGGCAGCTTCTTCACGGAGACGACCATCTAGGACTTCCTCTCGATGATATCCCATCTTTGGGGAGCATTCTAGGAGATTGATGTTCACCCCGACTCCACGCTCGGCTAGGACGAATGAACGCGACTTTGACACCACCGAAACCCCACCATATGACGACCTCCAAGGAGAACAGTCCAACCCGAAAGGAGACCAGTCTCAGGACGATCCCAAACAACCAAGTCACACTGTGAGCCCCGAGGCCTTAGATAAAGAAAGAGACCAAATCGACCTATCTGGAAGCTCTGAAGCGGAATTCGATAAATATGAAGAGGACACTCGCACCCCGCCTTCCCGACCTGATAGGCGACCAACACTCGATCAAAGAAATCTAAGAGATGAAAAACTCTCTTTCAGGAGGCCGTCAGAAAAATGAACTCCAAGGTTCACCAGGCCATCAACTCAGCCCCCGAATTGGACCGATTGATGGAGGAGACGCTCCGTAGTCCGTATGCCCCCACACATAAAAAATGTTAGGGTACGAAATCCTGGGAAAATCAAAATCCCCTTTTATGAAGGAAGGACGGATCCCAGTGCATACATGACCGCCTTCTGCATCGCAGTTGGGCGAGCACAATTTGATGAACACGAAAAGGATGCAGTGTATTGTCAACTCTTCAATGAACACCTTCAAGGACCAGCACTCACCTGGTTCTCACGACTACATGAGGGTTCGATCCATAATTTTAATCAGATGAGCTTGATGATCCTGAAGCACTATTCATTGTATATCGAGAAAGATATTTCAGACGCAAACATGTGGAACATGACCCAGGGTCCAAATGAACCCCTCTGACAATTTATCGACAGATTCAAAGAAGTAATATCCCGAGTGGTGGTCACTGACAACGCTGTCATCGCCGCCCTCAAAAAAGTGGTCCGGGGAGAGTATGAATTCCGAAAGGATCTGATATTGAACCCTCCAGCTACGATCGACGACGCACTGCACAGGGGGAAGGTATTCGCACGAATAGAAGAGGACCTGATCGAAATGCGGAAAAGGAGCCGGGAGAAAAATCCAGCAAGCCAGCCAACAGCCCCGAGGTACAATTCCCCAGCAGGGAACTAAACCCTTTTTGCCGGGAAACCCAAAAGCAGACCTTAGAACCAATGGAAGCGATCTGAGGAGCAAGGAAACATTAAGAAACATTGCGATTACCACAACCAAGACGGACATTCCACCAAAGAATGTAAGAGCTTTAAATCTTTCTTCTTCAGCAAATACCAATCATGAGAACTAGTAGAGCCTAGCAAGGCAAAGTTGGCAGGAGCCCAACCGAAGACAGATGAGCAAAACGAAGAAGCTAATCCTCCGAAGCGAACCCGGGAAGACCTGCCTCAGATGGCACCGACTCCACCATTTAAGAAGCGGATTAATATGATCATGGGGAACCACCAATTTGGCCTCAATTCGGTCAGCGCGATCAAAGCATACGGGCGAAAGGCGGCTTCGTGTGAAAAATGGCAGACCAAGCCCCAGGAGGCAGGAGAGCCTATCTTGTTCGACGGAAATGGACACCACCGGGCTCGACGTCCCTCATGCTGACCCACTAGTGATAGACCTGATCCTAGAAGATTACGTGATCACAAGAGTACTCATAGACACTGGGCGCTCGGTGGACCTACTTTTCAAAAAAAAACCGTAACAAAAATGGACATAGACTTGTCGCGGATAGAATGCACGGTAATGGACCGACCAGCGATATATAACGCAATCCTAGGAACACCCTGGATAAACGCGATGAAAGCGATACCTCATACTTATCATCAAGGGATTAAAACAATCAAAAGAAGTCAAAGGTCGATCCGAGCCTGCTACCTAGCTGAGTTTAATCTCAGGGAAATGGCTTTATAGCAATTACAGATCGGGGAACCAACCCCATCAGGAGCACTGGGGTACGAAGAGCCCAAACTAGATGAGGTGACACAATATTGCATCGACCCGGGCTACCTAGAGCGTTGCGATGGAATAGGCTCAAAACTGCGAAAAGACATAAAAGAGGAGCTGATCAACGTCCTTAAAGAAAACAAATACACTTTCGCCTAGAACATGACAGATATACCATGTTAAGCAGAAGTTTAGAATAAGTTTTCGCCTGGAGTAAGTTTAGACATTATGTTCCACGAACTGAACGCCGACCCAATTTATAAACCGGTTAAGCAGAAGAAACGCAAGCTAGGCGCCGAACGAGCTCAGGCAGTCCGAGATGAGGTAGAAAGGCTATTGGGCATAGGATCGATCACCGAGGTGAAATACCCATAATGGCTGGCAAATCCCGTAGTAGTCAAGAAGAAGAATGGGAAATGGAGAGTGTGCATTGACTTCACAGACTTGAACAAAGCATGTCCAAAGGACAGTTTTCCATTGCCAAACATAGACCAACTGGTGGAAGCCACAACTAGTTACAAACTGCTATCTTTCATGGACGCTTTATCCGGCTACAACCAAATACTCATGCACCCAGACGATAGGGAGAAAACAGCCTTTATTACCGACAGAGGCATTTACTGCTACAAGGTGATGCCTTTTGGCCTGAAAAATGCCGACGCCACTTACGAACGCCTAGTCAACAAAATGTTCTCAGAGCAGCTGGGTAAAACAATGGAAGTATACGTAGACGACATACTCGTCAAGTCCTTCGATGAAGAAGACTACGTGGGCGACCTACGAGTTTATTTCCAGGTACTGAACACCTACGAAATGAAACTGAACCCGACCATATGCACTTTCGCGGTAACCTCAGGAGAATTCCTTGGCTACCTGGTAACCAAAATAGGTATTGAGGCGAACCCAAAGCAAATCAACGTACTGCTGCGAATGCCATCACCCAAGAACACGAGGGAAGTGCAAAGGCTGACAGGACGCATAGCTGCCTCAACCCGGTTCATATCCAAATCAACCGTAAAATGTCTACCGTTCTACAACCGCCTCAAGGGGAACAAGAAATTCATCTGGAACGAAGAATACGAGCTGGCAATTAGCTCAGTCCTAGTACGCGAAGATCTCGGCAAACAGAAACCAATATTCTACCTCAGCAAAATTCTAGACAACGCGGAGACAAGATATCCAATGATAGAAAAACTAGCTCTCGCAGTAGTACATTCGGCTAGGTAGTTGCGATCCTACTTCCAATCACACTCTATCGTCGTCTATTCTAATCAACCACTACGAACGATTTTGCACAGCCCCAACCAGTCAGGGAGACTTTCCAAATGGGCAATCGAGCTTAGCGAGCACGATATAGAATTCAAGAGTAGAACTTGCGCAAAATCCCAAGTCCTCGCAGATTTCCTAATAGAACTACCCCCTGAGATGGAAACCACATCCAAATGCCACGAAACACGATGGTCCCTGTATGTCGACGGAGCAAACTCCAAACACGGCTCATGAGTAGGAATACGGTTGATCACCTCAATTGGGGAGATGATTGAACAATCATTCCGACTCAACTTCACAGCATCAAACAACGAAGCCGAGTACGAAGAGATGATTGTCGATCGGCGTCTGGCAGCGACAATCGGGGAAAAACAGGTCAGCGCCTATTGCGACTCCCAGCTGGTCGCAAACCAATTTAGCGGCGAATACGAAATAAGGGACGATCGAATGGAAGCATATTTAGATGTGGTAAAAACACTCTCTAGATAATTTGTGGAGTTTGACNTTGGCCGCCCTGGCATCGACTACAGATCCTCAATCGGCTAGAGTCATACCAGTCGAAACCATCGATAAACCCAACATCTCCGTGCCTAAGACAACCTGCGTCATACAAGAGACAATAGAAGAGTACAACGCAAATCC
>OVAV01002890.1:0-10548 GCA_900406375.1 Iberis amara
TATATATTGTTGTTTTTATTGTGGTATGGTGATTAGCTTTCAGGTTTTGAAAATGACGATTAGCTTTCTTACGTTTTGAAATTACACATGTCTAACTGTAATTGGTTTACTCTTTTTGCTGAGGTGGATGCCTTAAGAAGCCATAATTTGTTCCTTTTATATAGTATAGATTATAAAAATTAATAATAAATAGGCAAGACGGTAGCTTGTTCAAAACCATGCATCATTTAATTTTCCAAAAATTTCCCCATCTCTACGATTTTAACCTCTTGGGTTTTAGCTTTCATGTTATGGTCCGGTCAGCTTGGCCATATTTTTGGTTCACGGACGCTACACTACGCCAAGCCCGTTCACGGCTCGGGACTGCGCCTAGCCCGATCTTGGTTCGGCTCAAGACAGCGCCGAGCCAGCTCTCTACTCGGCTTAGGACAGCGCCCATCATGCTCTCTGCACGACTCAAGATAGCGTCCAGTCCTGCTCTCGGCTCGCCTCGAGACTATACATAGCCTGCTCTCGCCTTGGCTTAGGGCTTGCGCTCAACTAGCTCTCGCCTCGGCTCGGGGATACGCTTAGCTAGCTCTCGCCTCGGCTCGGGATTATACCTAGCCCGTTATCGCCTCGTCTCGGGGATATACCTAGTTCACTCTCGCCTCGGCTCGGGACTATACCTAGTTCGCTCTCGCCTCGGTTCTAGTTTAGCTCACGTGATTCAGGATGCAGTTCAGAAAGTCAGAGATGTCACCGCGTTGAGCTCAACACGTTCTCCTTGTCAATCGACCTCCTATGTACCTCATAATTTAGCACTCCTTCATCCGGCGGGGTCTCTCTGATGTGCTCTTCAGCTCGCCGTAGAGAACTCGAAGTTTTCCGTCCTCTATATCTCCTAGAGTTCCTTGATGTTCTCGCGCGGATGGTCCTCAGGTGCTTGATGGCTACCTTCACTGCGCTGATATCTCGGTGCTTGGCTCAGCTATGGGTGTCTGCGTCTCTTGTGCCCACCCGAGTCAAGAAGAGGGGCTTTGTAGCGTCTCTTGACATCATGGCGAGCAACTCAGCGTGCGACGCAAGCTATTATAGTCTCTTGCACCCGGGTCGAGAGGGAGCTCACCGATATTGTCTGTCGTCCCCCGAGCTAAGCTCGAATTGTTCTGCACACTGTTTTCACCATGAATCTCCCAACGATCTCATCCACGAGAATTCACTAGGGGGATAGAACCGTTCCCACCGAGGAAAAAACCTCGAGGTCCTGGTTGGGTTCGGCTTGGGGAGCCTCCTGCTACGCCGAAAGTCACAGCAGGGAGGTCTGCCGTTAACACCGGTGGCAGCAGAGCTCTCCGCGCCCCCAACCGCGCCTCCAGATTATTCTGGACATTCCCGAGGGTCACCAACTGGGTTTCCATGTTCTCCTCATGACTGTTGAAGCGAGCAGCGAGTGCATCGCTTGATTTTTTTTGTCTTTCGAACAAAGCTCACAAAGTTCGCGAGCAGAGCTTTCACATCCGCGAAAGCGTCAACATCTGGGTTGCTCCTTGGTGAATCCATTTCTTTTACTGGTAAGGTTGACTTCTTCTAGAAAATTGTCGAGTCCCCACAGACGGCACCAAAATGTGAGAGTAGAATCTCCCTCACACTAAATTTTATCAAAAGATGTACTGAACTAAAAAATGTTTGCTTTATTGAACTTCTTCTGATTACAGAATCCTCTAAGTGTTACAAGTTTTTATCTCAAGTATTACAAGTTTTTCAGAAGATTTCCGGCCCCCTCTCAGGTCCCTCGGAGACACCTTTTATAGAGCTCTCTCTACGACCTTAGGGTGTATTTCTTGCATTTAGTGCGCATTCAGTGCTCCTGATCCGCCGTTACGTCTCTTTGAATTCTTCTAGTAACCGTCCGGTCAGTTCGCTTTCGCGCATCTCTCGAAGACTCCGCCCTGGGCTTCGTTCCGAATTGAGACAACCCGTTTGTGGCTCAACTCGAGATGGGTCGCGCTGGCCCATTATCTTCTTCTCGCGTTCATGGTCTCCGAAGTGGCTAACGATAACCCATGTTCATAAGCGGCTCTCCTAACATGATCATTGCAAGGACTCTCAGGAGCACCACCGCGACTCTCTCATGACTATCGTCAAGATCTCCGGGAGCATCGTTGCGGCTCTCCCATCATGACTGTCGTCAAGACCTTCGAGAGCTCCGTCGCGGCTCTCCTGTCATGATTGTCGTCGAGACCTTCGGGAGCACGGTCGTGGCTCTCCTGTCGTGACCGTCGTCAAGACCTTTGGGAGCACTGTTGCGGCTCTTCTATCGTGACCGTCGTCAAGACCTTCAGGAGCACTACCGTGGCTCTCTTGTCGCGACCGCCGTCAAGAGCACTGTCGCAGCTTTCCGTTTATAATTCAGTTCGAAGTGGGCCACACCAGCCCATTATCCTTTTCTCTGTACCGTGGGCTTGTTTAAAAAGTCTATGTCCAAAATTTGGATCCGACCCAAGTCCGACAAATTGAACTAAGACTAATTTGGCTCCCAAAGTAGTGACTTCCGATTTGGGTTTTCTTGTTGCTAATTTCTTGACTAAGGCACTTACCTATTACAAGCCTTTGTGTTGGTTTAATGGTCTGTATTCTTTGGCTACGGTATATCTTATCATGGCTTTCAATAATTACTTTTGATTTTTGGTTGTAGTAGATTATTTCCCGCTTACTTAGGTTATTATCGGATGTTTCCGGCTAACTTGACTTAAGATTGTTTTGATTTTTTTGGATATGACCGATCAGCTTATAGATCTATTTTTCTGTTGGACTATGGTATCTATCCATGTTTTGAAAAATGGATTCAAATAGCCTTCTTTGTATTGAAAAAGTGTACTTTCTTGTTTTACCATGAAAGATCTTATATTTTCAATCAGAAATTGGAAAGAGAGGCCATGATTTCGATTTAGATTCGAATGAAATTTTAAGCGAAACGACAGGAAGGTTGGAAAAATGAGTTAAAATGAGGAGGCTCAGCCATGTAACCTTTGGAAACTTTAGCATCATTCTACTACCCAAAAACACCCACTTGGTGGTGGTTGTGATAGCAGCCGTAAGTCCGGCCTTTTTTTCATCATCGCCAACTTCTCATTTTCAAAGCAAACTCATATTATAAACCTTTGCAGTTACTACCAAAGAAAAAACCGCAAAAATATTTGAGAAACCGAAACCTATAAGAACTATTGTATAGAGACGGACGACACTGTGAAGTTATTAGAGGTGAGACGCGAGAAACCCTAAATCGCCTTGCTGGGCTATTTATGCATTTTTGAGTGGTCTTTTAAAAGGCCCAAAAGAAATATATATAATATATTACTATGAGCCCAGCTTCTAATGTGTCTCTCACTCCCTTGAATTTTGTTGTTGTTAATAGCTGAACAGAGAAATCGTTTAAAACTCATCACCATAAACGAACCAAAATTATCCACTACCCGGTTTTATCTGCATTCTAGGGTTTCTATCTTTCTCTGGCCAAAGCTCCGATTGTTCTCTTATCGTTTCTCTCAGAGTCTAACCATGAATGCAGTGGCGGCGACTTTAGTTCAATCTTCCGCCTTATTACGTCCAACTTCCGAAAACGTCAGCTATCCTGGGTTCACGCGATTCGGCCCCAGACCTCCTCAGTTTCGTCTCCGAGTATGTCTTTGATTCTTGAACGATAAATTGATCTATTTAGTTTTCATGAATCCTGTTTTATTTTACCTGTAAACGCTTCAGAATTGGATATATCGTGTGATGGAATTCGACTTTCCTGATATTCTGTAAAAGCATTCCGTGGATTGATTATGATGTCGTAATCTCAAAAATGTATGTCTCTACTTGCATCGCAGCACAACTCTTCTCTTAAAATATCGCCACCTTTGCAAAACCGAACAACTGCTTTGCAAAGCCGAACAACTGCTGCAAAATCTCGGAGAAGCTTTGTGGTTAAAGCATCAGCTTCTGGTGATGCGTCTGGTTCAATCGCGCCTCTTCAGTTGAAGTCTCCGGTGGGGCAATTTCTGTCAGAGATATTAATGAGCCATCCTCATCTTGTACCAGCAGCTGTTGAACAGCAGCTTCAACAGCTCCAAACCGATCGAGACGCTGAGAAACATAACAAAGATGCATCCTCTGTCCCTGGAACAGACATTGTTCTCTACAGGTTTGTCATTGTCACATCCTCATCAGATAAGGTTTGGATTGTGAATTTAGATTGCCATGTTGGTGTTTAGGAGAATAGCTGAGGTTAAAGAGAATGAGAGAAGAAGAGCTTTGGAAGAGATTTTGTATGCACTAGTAGTTCAGAAGTTCATGGACGCTAATGTTTCACTTGTACCATCCATAAGCTCATCATTTGCGGATCCGTCTGGTCGAGTTGATACTTGGCCAACACAAGATGGGGAACTTGAGAGACTTCACTCCCCTGAGGTTTATGAGATGATTCAGAATCATCTTTCAGTCATTCTTAAAAACCGCGTTGGTGACCTAACAACTGTAGCGCAGATAAGCAAACTTGGAGTTGGACAGGTATATGCTGCTTCTGTGATGTATGGTTATTTCCTGAAGCGGATTGATCAAAGGTTTCAGCTTGAGAAGACCATGAAGATTCTTCCAGGTGGGTCAGATGAAGGTGAGACTAGCATAGAGCAAGCAGGCCGAGAGACTTACGAGGCTGTATCCTCAAACCGAGAGGTTGGTTCAGGGATCAATGCCAGTGGAGGGTTTAGCAGTGAAATGAAGCAATCCCGGTTGAAGACGTACGTTATGTCCTTTGATGGGGAGACTCTTCAAAGATACGCTACAATAAGATCAAGAGAAGCAGTTGGGATAATTGAGAAGCATACAGAGGCATTGTTTGGGAGGCCAGAGATTGTGATAACCCCTCAAGGAACAATTGATTCATCCAAGGACGAGCATATAAAGATTAGCTTCAAGGGACTGAAGAGACTTGTGTTGGAGGCTGTGACTTTTGGGTCGTTCCTGTGGGACGTGGAGAGTCATGTAGATTCAAGGTATCATTTCGTACTCAACTGAGGATGTGCCATCCTTTCTGTTCCTCTCAGGACTGAGGTTTATCATTACATAGATTAAGGTTGTTAATATGCATGATTCTCTTCTCATTTACCTTTTTTGTGACCGCATTTTGCAAACCGAGTTTCACAAGGAATGGAAACTGATGATGATATGCATATATTATGAAAGGTACATACTAATAATTTTACTTCAGGTTTAAGTAAATATTGAATATTAAAGTACATAAAAGCTTTACTTGTACAAAGGCGTTGCGTGGTGAAGATTATTACTCATCCTTGTATCTCTTCTCAGTAGCCTCCAACAGCTCTAGGTCTTTGTTGACCTTGCATATGCGGTAAATGCACCTGCGAGTGAATAT
The DNA here is from genome assembly GCA_900406375.1 of Iberis amara. Taxonomy (NCBI): domain Eukaryota; kingdom Viridiplantae; phylum Streptophyta; class Magnoliopsida; order Brassicales; family Brassicaceae; genus Iberis; species Iberis amara. Next base: position 5,399 of record OVAV01002890.1, read on the forward strand.
ATAAGGGATAATGTCTTATGTGTGCGTGTGAGACTAATAATAGATTATGATGATGTTACCAGTAGAGAACAATTCCTGCAGCACATAGAACCACATTCCTCTGAGCCTTGTAGATCTGTGGTCAAATGCAACTCGTTAGTACGCATTGACTCTAACAAGTGTTCTGCTTCTACTTAATCCTTATATTTCTCAAATACTTTAGTAACTATCAAACCTAGAAATTTACATTCGAATGCTACTTACAGATTTCTCGTAGCGATCCCTTTCTGAAGCAGTGCATACCTCAGTTGAACAAGATAGTCTATGCTCATTCTTCCAGTAAATATCTGGTAGAGACCAATCAAGTCAAACTAAATAAGCAAATCACAATCGCTCGATTTGGAACACGATATATATAATATATATATATATATATAGAAATTAGAAAAAGTCAGAGAGACCGAGGAGCTGAAATCCGGCGAAGGCGACGATCGAAGCAGCAGGTTGGAGAATCAGCGAGACAAGTGATACTACACGTTTCTTTAGAAGCATAGGGTAAGGGAGAGTCAACACGACGGCGATTACGACTTCGACGGCCACCACATACGACAGAATCAGCCATTGCAACCCCATCTTTTTCCGTTTTCTGGATCAATCTTCCGTGACAAAAGAATAAATTGACGAATCCGTGTACGTGGAACACGTGTCTACGCCGTTTTTATCGGGCTTCTTTAAGTAATGTTTTACTTAATGGGCTCAGCTCTGGCCTGCTAACCATATCTTAATCCGGTTTCGGTTCTCTCCTAATTACGAAACAAACACAGAAAGAAATACTCGCTCACTTCTTTTTCTTTATGCTTTCTGCCATTGTTGACTCTCAATAATCATCTTCATTCATTCTCTAATCTCACTTAAAGACGATAAAATGGTTCCTCCGGCTAAGAAATTCATCAATAACCCCAACGGTTCGTGTTCCTCTGTTTTAGTCATAGATTTCGTCATATGGTAGTTCCATATGAGTTGCAAGAGCACCTGCTAGTTTTGTGGTTACTGTGCATTGCAGACGTTGTAACAGAGTTCATAGAAGGTCTGGTAGAAACGTATCCTGGACTTCAGTATTTGGATGGCCTTCCTGAGGTTATTAAATCTCTCTTTTCCGCTTCCATGGTTGTGCTGTGCAAAACCTCTGACCAATTTTATAGTTCCGTAAATTCACAGGTGAAGGTTGTACTGCGGGCTGATGTCTCGGCTGCAAATTATGATAAGGTTGCGGTTATATCAGGTAGGAGTTATGTGATAATTATGTTTGAGTGAGTTTAGTTTGGTGTTATGAAATGCTATTGTGAAACAGGCGGGGGAAGTGGGCATGAACCAGCACAAGCTGGTTACGTTGGAGAAGGAATGCTAACCGCAGCTATTTGCGGAGATGTTTTTACTTCGCCACCGGTTGATTCCATCCTAGCTGTAAGTCCTCCCACAAAGTAATTCTTCTTGTTATTGTTGGACCTTCCAGTTAATGATGGATCTTTGTACAATTCCAGGGAATTCGAGCTGTAACTGGTCCAAAGGGATGCCTCTTGGTTGTCACGGTATTTATAACATAGCTAGACTGATGCATATATATGCATTGAAGGTCTATGGATTCTATCCCTCAATGTCTTTTAGCTGATGACTGATTTAGTTTCTCCTTCTAACTATTTTCTACAGAACTATACTGGTGACCGTTTGAACTTTGGCCTGGCAGCTGAGCAAGCGAAAACTGAGGGTTTCAAAGTAGAGGTAGTTGTCCATTTATTGTTTAACATTTGGTAAGAACATTGTTGGATATGATGACATGATCCCTTCTGTAGACTGTGATTGTTGGAGATGATTGTGCTCTACCCCCACCACGTGGCATAGCTGGACGCAGAGGTTTAGCAGGAACAGTTCTTGTCCATAAGGTTCTATAGTTTTCCTTTTTATCTGCTCTCTAAGCTACCATTTCTTAGCAGCGTTTGCAGTCAGTCGTCCTCATCATGTTTGTTATTGTATGTTCTTATAGTTGTCTGTGATGTCTAAGTGGCAGGCTCTTTTGTGCACTTACTTTTTTTTTTTTATCCTTTAATATTGTTATTGGCTAAGGATAGGTTGCTGGAGCAGCAGCTGCTGCTGGTCTTTCTTTAGCAGAAGTTGCAGTGGAAGCAAAACATGCATCTGAGATGGTTGGGACCATGGGTGTTGCACTATCTGTCTGTGCGCTTCCAGGACAGGTTACATCAGATCGCTTGGGTCCAGAGAAAATGGAACTTGGGCTTGGAGTTGTATGTTGTTTCCCTTCATGCCATATGAAATTGGGTCCGCATAGCCATTTCTGGTAGCTTGACTTTTCTCTTGCTGTTTTAAATATTTCTCTTAGCATGGGGAGCCTGGTGCTGCTGTGGTCGACATTCAACCAGTGGATGTTGTAGTTTCCCATGTTCTTCAACAGATACTGAGTCCAGTATGTGCAATATTTCTGTTTTCTTAGCTGCTTTCCATAATTATCTTGCGGTTATTGATTTACTATCTCCAAAATAATAGTATAAAAGAGCACACATATTTATAGTGTTTCATCCATTGGTCTATGCATTCTGTCTAAGTGCAGGAGACTAATTATGTTCCAATTACACGTGGTAATAGTGTGGTTCTGATGGTTAATGGGTAAGTCTGTGATCCTTGTGCTCATTTTCACCGTTACCATAATTTTATATCTATGACACCCACTTTCGTTCTAAAGGATTTGTTTAATTGTATCTAAATATTTTAATGAGTGAATTTTTCCTTGCAGCTTAGGTGGTACCCCTCTAATGGAACTTATGATTGCTGCTGGAAAAGCAATCCCAAAATTACAGTTGGAATTTGGGCTTGCTGTTGATAGGGTGTATGCTGGATCATTTATGACATCTCTTGATATGGCAGGTGACTTTTTGTCGTGTCTATGTAGAATCACCAGTTTTGTGTTGTTGCTCTTATACTCCTTCAATTCTCAGGGTTCTCGATATCAATCATGAAGGCAGATCAGTCGATTTTAGAGCGTTTGGATGCTCCAACCAAGGCTCCTAGTTGGCCAGTTGGCACAGGTGGTCTGTGAGATGTAATTAAATTGTCTCTCTGATGTTTTACCTTCAGAACTTGTATTAGATTGTCCTGTATCATCATATTGTTCTGTCTGTTTTTTTTTATATTGAGGCTGGAGTTTTCCTTTTCTTCTTAGCTCAAGCCAGATCTCTGTCTGTCTCTCTCTTTAGGAAGCCGCCCACCAGCAAAGATCCCTATTCCACTGCCTCCATTTCGATCAACAAAAAACAAAGAGGTAAGCATAAGGTTTGATAAAGAATACCACTCTTAGAAGGGTGTCAATGGGCTGTGAAAGTTTTTCTTGAAACTCGCCAGTTGATCAATTCTAACTTTCCAATTGGTGATGATAGTCTCTAAGCCGACCGCAAGAGCTTAGTCAACAAGGTAGAATTCTTGAGGCAGCTATTGAAGCAGCAGCAACTGTAGTCATCAATATGAAGGATAGTTTGAACGAATGGGATAGAAAAGTAGGTGATGGTGACTGCGGATCAACAGTAAGTCCAGTTTTTTTTTTATTTAAAGTTTGTATTACACAACATTTTGCATCATGCATGTCTTAAATGCATCACCATTCATAGATGTGTAGAGGTGCAACAGCTATTCTCGAGGAGATGAAGAGGTAATGAGTCATATTACTTGGAACACCATTTTACCTCTTCTTCTCCTCTATTTAGCTTGATTTTTTACTTACAATTTATACCAGTTATCCGCTCAATGACGCTGCCGAAACAGTGAGTGAGATTGGTTCATCAATCAGCGGAGTCATGGGGGGGACAAGCGGAATAATGTAGTGCATTTGACAACTTTCCTTCACTACAATTGGTCATGCATTTGGCAGTAACTAATAAAGACATGACATTGTTTCATATGACACCAGTTACAATCTCCTCTGCAAGGCAGCATATGCGGAGTTAAAAGCTAATGGTCAGTTAGAAATCACTCCTAAACACTGTAAGATAACGTTTCTTTCATTGTCATTAGTTATTTTAATACTGCACATGTTGATTCCTCATGAAATCAGGGTCTGAAGCGCTCAAATCATCAGTCGATGCTGTCTGTAAATATGGTGGAGCAAATGTGGGTTATAGAACGATGTTAGATGCGCTCATCCCTGCTTCAAAAGTCCTTGAGGAGGTGAATTGACCAATAGGTTACTTTTGTACCTTTAACGAAGATGGATATTTGTTTAGTAACGAGCTATGCTTTTGATTGCGAGCAGAAGCTGAGTGTTGGAGAGGACCCTATTGCGGCTTTTGTTCTGTCTGCTGAAGCTGCAACTGCAGGAGCTGAATCTACAATTCAGATGCAAGCACAGGTGAGCTCTAATGACCTTGATTAATTGCTACTTTGGAATCAATGACATCACACAGTTATGAGTTGCGGTTGGAGGACAGGCTGGAAGATCAAGCTATGTATCCGCTGAAATTCTGGCATCAGTTCCTGATCCAGGCGCGATGGCTGCAGCTGCATGGTACAGCGCCACTGCAAGAGCCGTGAGGGAGCATAGCCATGAGTAATGATCTGACGGACTAGACTCTGGGAGGCTATTACGAGCTTTCTTGATTTGATTTTATGTATGTAATGTTTCTGAGCTCTGTCTCTCTCTATGATAGACTATCAGATTCTTGTAAAATGATTTCCCTGTTTATATACAATGTTTGTACTTTGTACTAAATGACGTTTAGCGGATATAAAATATAGGGTTAATCTGCTCGTAAACCAAAAGTAACCCAATGGAGAAACATTTTAGTCATACGTGGTAACGCCACAGTTTTTTTAGATTTTTAGTTTTTTTTTTAAGTTTTTTTTTCAAATTTGGACTCTACATCATTTATTATTTTGTAAAAAACTCACATCAGTTGTAAAAGTGAGTAGTGGACTAATAACATAATATAAATATACTAAAAACTGATAAATTATAATAGCAAAAATTTTATTTATAACATCCAATTTAAAATTTTATTTTAATTAATTCAATTTTTTGGTTAAAATCAATAATCATATCAAACATAACAAAATACTAGAATATTTTAAATTTATGAAATTTAAATGTAATAATGTACTTCATAACATAA
>OVAV01002891.1:0-10547 GCA_900406375.1 Iberis amara
AAATTTTAAACTATCCGTCGCTAATCCGTCGCTTTTTTTTTTAAACTATCCGTCGCTAATCCGTCGCTTTTCCATTGCTTATTTTTTAAACGATCCGTCGCTAATCCGTCGCTTATTATCGACGGNCGGAAAAGCGACGGATATGCCCGTCGCTTTTGCCGTGTTTTCTTGTAGTGATAATCATGGTCTAAACATGTATAAATAATTTTAAACAAATAAAAGTCATTCACGTGGACATAACAAGTATCAAAATGGAGAAGTGGCATTGGTCTATTGGCATTCATAAGTTAACAAGACGTAGATAGCACTATCCTATCCGTGATCGAGTCTTCGCGCCTATAATATTGTAGGAACTGGCTATTAAACCGGCATGTTGTATCCCAAATATTGACCAAAAAACAAGTATCAAAATGAAAATAAATATAATATTTACAATATTTCAAAATAATACATCAAAATTCTAATAATTTGAAGTTTTAAATAGTGAAATCTCATAAATACATTTACTACCTATATTATTCACTTTTTAGTATCTTATTGTTTTGACTTGTAAGTATAAATATAATTATATATATATATATATATATGTATATAATTTAATAAAGTTTTAAAATTAAAATATTATTACAGTATAAAAATTACATAACATTAAAAATTATTTGATACAACAACAACAAGAAAATATAGTACAAGTTAAGCAATACAAGAATTTTTTAATTTTATATCATTTATACGTCTTACCAATTAATATTTCTTATAGTATTTTTATAATATATGTTTTATAGCGGTTTATAAAATATTATGATATTGATTACATGTATATGCAAAATATATTAAAAAAATTTAGATCAAAGTTGAAGTTGCAACTAAGAAGTGGCCTTGATATAGTGGTATTCATGAATTCACATAAGGTAGGTAACACCAACTTATTTAGGATTGAATATTTGTGCTTACGGTAATGTAAAAATTAGCTATTGAGCGGACCTATTATGACCCAAATATTGATAAAGAAAAAAATTCGAACTTTAAATTTTATATTCTTAAATATAATTCTTATTTATATATGCCCTCAGCTATCATGATTTATTACAAAAATCACATTATGCAAAAAGAAAAAAAAATTAGCAATGTTCATAAGATATGACGAGACCGAGTCGAGACATCCCACATAGTCGATTTTAGTGACTTAGGGCTTCTCCTAAAGAACGTTTAAACTGAAAATTGCAGTTTCACTTGTCTTCAACCGGACGGCATAATTAACACTATTACATTGTAACACTGTAATAAGCTACAATACGACACCAAATTTGGTGTAATATTGTAGCAATGGAAATTTTTTTTAATTCAAATAATATATCTAGTCTATGAACTATATTGTTAATTATTTATATAATTAATATTTTTAGTTAAAATATTAAATATTTATGTACCATTTATAATTAATATAGATTATTTATTTTAATTTATCTAGAATATTAATTTTTCAAAATATTAAAATTAGTATGCATTTGACTACAATATAATAGAGTTAAATTAAATATTCAAAATATAAAATGTCAAAATTCAAACTAAACAAAATTTAAAGCAAAATGCTACAAAGTAGTTTTTAGAAACATAATACAAACATGTTGACAAGAAGAAGAAAAAAAGAAACATAATACAAACTTAAACAATGATTTAATAGTTTTGAAAGTTATTTCCGGTTCCACTAAGATAATTATAATACTCGCTAAAATCTTTTCCATTGTTTGGTGTTCCTTAGTTTTTATCTTGACTTTGTTCTCTTTGAACTTGTTCTCCATGAATTTGATATCTTTGATAATGATAATAAGCCCCTCGATATTGTGACTCATGATATTGATATTAAGTTAAACCTTCTCCTCGTTCTTCATTATGGTTTTTTTGCGCTCTTTTCTTCAAAATATGTTTTTTTTTTTATTTTCAATATACGCAAGAGACTCTGAATCAATTATAGAACTCAAATCCGCAAACAATATTTTATTATTTTCTTTCGTTTTTGCACCTCGACTTTCTATCTATGGATTTCATTTCTCTCATAAGTTCCTTTAATAATATCTTTCTTAAATTTATCATTTTGCTCCATCATTTTTAAAAAAAATTGTTCCTCATATGTTGTTGTTTTCTCTTTGTTTTTTTAAACCCACAAATTTGAGGATAAATTAAACAATAATTCTTCATCATTAATATTTAGATCAATTGAATTTATAATGAGAAACGAAGATGACTCAATATATATTTAGAATGAAGACGATAACATAACATTACAACCTTCTTCTTGGAATGTAGTGGATGTATAGTGTTGCTATTTGAAAATTTCTCGATACCCTTAAGAACAGGCTAGACATGATCAAATTTGAATCACTTTCTTGTATTTAATATCTTGTGTTAATACATCTTAGCTAGATAATCAAGGAAAGAAAATTTTAAATAAGTTAGTAACTAAAATAAATAAATAAAGATAAAGTAAATAATATTAATCCAAGTATAAATTCAGACTTACAATGTCTTGTTCGAAAGAGCCGCTAGGTTTCTTATTTTCAATTTGGTTAACGCATCCTCTTAGCTTGGAGACTACAAAAAGAATTGACGTCATTCAAGTTTGTAACGATCTTCTTGGTCTTGGTTGATGATAAAAAAAAAATCTCAGACTTTTTGTATCCGGTTTCAAATCTTGCCCAAAATTGATCTCTTTATTGGTTTATTCCTATTATTGGATTCTGAGAAACATGAAGATACACAAAACATAAATGCATATCTTCGTCAATAGAATATGATAAAGAACGACTTGAAGCCATTTTTTAAGAAATATTTGTGGTAAAAAATGAGTTGAAGGTGTGAAATCTTCTAAAGAGTAGTGTGCATTTATATAGAGATGTGAAGGCAAAATCAGACCAATGGTTAGATGTTATTATACAAAATTCAACGGCTAAGATTTAAAGCATATTTTTGATGAGGCAAATGGATATATGACATGAAGTGACTAACCAATGCAAGGATTAGATTTTGCTCTGCAAAATTCAACGACTACGATTGAATCGTCTTTTTCATGATATTATAATTGAAAGAAGACATGAAGTGACTAATCAGTGCAATGATTAGCTCCTTCTCTGTAAAATTAAACATATACAATTGAATAGTCCTTTTATGATATTATAATTGAAAGAAGACATGAAGTGAGTAATCAATGAAATAGTTAGATCTTGCTCTGCAAAATTCAACTACTATGATTGAATCGTTTTTTCATGATATTATAAAAGAAAGAAGACATGAAATGACTAACTAATACAACAGTTAGATCTTGCTATGCAAAAATCAACGCCTAATATCGAAGCATCTTGTTGATGAAGGACATGGATATATGACATGTAGGGACTAGTCAATGCAACGATTAGATGTTGCTCTAAAAAATTCAACAATTTGGATCAATTTGTTTATACTACAAATTGTGTATATTTTTCGAAGATCTAGTGAATATGACCATCATTTTATACTTCTTCTATTAGAATATGAACTTTAACTACGCTAGTTCATCACAAATACCATCTTCTTCTTCTTCTTCAAAAGATTATTATTATGAAGATATAGAAAAGCAAGTACCATGTCAAATTATTGGAAACAATAATTTTCTCATTGCTCAATACCTACGCAACGAGGGATCTCATCGTGGGTCTGTTCATGGTCATATAGTTATCAATCGTGATCGGAAAAATGCTTCTTGAAATCTCTTCAATGATTATTTTTTTTAGAAAATCATATGTTTCCCAAGACAGTGTTTCGACGAAGATTTCATATGAGACATCCTTTGTTTCATCATCTTTATGATGCTATACAAAGACATGATAATTACTTTGTCCAACGAAAAGATGGGATCGATAAATTTGGCTTGTCGGGTTTGCAAAAAAAATACTACTATATTTCACATGTTCATGATGTCATACGGGTTGCTGGAGAATTCCACTGATGAATATATCAAAATATGAGAGTTTACAGGCTACAACCCTATGAAGTTTGAAACAATTTTGTCGTGCTCTTGTTAAGGTGTTCACGAAATGCTATCTTCGATCTCCTAACGCTAATGATGTTGCATGACTACTCCACATTGGTAAACGTCGAGGATTCTCATGTATGTTGGGTAGCTTAAATTGTATGCAATGGAAATGGAAAAATTGTCCAATAGCTTGGGGATGACAATATGTTGGTCGTAGTGGATCTCCTACAATTATTCAAAAGTTGTAGCTCACTATGATCTTTGGATTTGACATGCACTTTTTGGTCTACCAAGATCTAACAATGATATTAATGTGCTAGAGGCATCTCATCTTTTTGCTAATTTATCTGAAGGTACTGCTCCATCCGCTAACTATGTTATTAAAGGAAAATTATAATATGGGTTTTTATCTAGTTGATGGTATATATCCAAAATGGTCCACTCTTGTTCAAATAATTCACGATCCATGTGTTCCCAAAAAGAAAATTATTTTCTATGAAAAATAAGCCTATAAAAAGGATGTGAAACCTGCATTCGAAGTATTGCAATCAAGATTTGCATTTGTGGTCAGACCATCACGTTTATGGAGTAAGAAAGTATTACATGGTATAATGACAAGTTGTATCTTAATGCATAGAGGATGAACATGAGCTTGATTCAATAATTGAAGAACAAATCAAATTTCTTAGAACATTAGTTAAGATGACGGGTGACGATGATGCTTGATTTCAAAAAAATTTATCTCGACAAAGAAAAATCATAGATTGAGAAGCCCATTTTGAACTCTGAGATGCATTAATTAAACATTTATGGTTCGAATATATTAATTCCGAGAATTAGTATAATGTAATTTATTTTTTCGTTGTGTATTTTTAATTTATTTCTATATATGCGATATGTTTTTAATGTAATATGATTATGTTTTAAAATATAATTCTTGTTTAAAATTTTTTGATTTATGAGCTATNTATATTAATTCATTATAAATAATACTATATATTAAAATAATCCATTAAAAATACAAATAATCTTTATTTTAATAATATAATAATAATAATAATAAATATTTTTTTAGTATGATTTTTGGTGTTGTGTTGGAGAAGACTTTTTTTAGTGTTGAGATGGTTTGAGGTAGTGCGTTTTAATTCTTTAGTGGTAAGTTTTAATTCTTTAGTCAGTAGTCAACTCTTTTGAATTACTTAAATTTTCTTAATTCATATTAGGTAATAGAACAACTAAAATTTTCTTTTCTTTTTTGTTAAACTTTTCTAAAAACTTCATTTTCTATTTATATTTTCTTCTTAATTATTCAAAAAACTTTCTGGAATTTACTTGCTGTAGTTAGTTGTACCAATACTGTAATCATAACCACTAATTTCATTACATTATGCTAAATCCCATGTGATATATGATACTCTAGACATACATTAACCTAAAATAATAATGGAAACGAAGCATGCATGGCCTATTTTTTAAAGTTCATGTACTATATATGTCTAATTAGAAAGTTATATATATGTGTATATTGGATTTGTGTGAATATTATAATCGTTATTGACGGATGTCTGAAAAAGAAATAATGATAGAGGATTGTTTGGTCGAAGAGTGAAGAAGAAACGTAGAAATTACTAGGAAGAAGCAGATGGAGCACGTGATCGGACTTCTTTCTTAAGTTTGACTTGTTCGTACGACAACAAACAACTCTCTCCTCTCTACTTATCTCTCTTTGTGTGCTTGCATGTGATTCGCATTGATTTACTCGTGTACGTGTGCTGCCACTTTCTCCAAAGTCCTATAGTAATTTGTCTGGTTGTGTATTTTTGTGCTTTAGTTTTATTATGTGGTTAATGTCTTTTTTGTTAGCTAAAAAGAGTCCATTCATGAAAATGTGATATTATCTAGTCAAGAAAATTAATTTTACAATTTCGTATTTAAAAGGATTGATCTGGGCGAATGCAAGACAAAAATTTAGTGGGTGCATTTTACAAAATTCATCAAAAAGTATATGAATATGTGAAGTAGGTGGATGCACAATGGTAAATCTCTTGTAAATTATATGAATTTGTTGGAAATCATTGGGTGCACGTATTCCTTCTACGTTACTCGCCACTGTCTCTAACTTATACCAACAAAGCAATTACTCTTCAAATATGCAACCATTAGATGACAATCATGTGGTTAGAGTCTTATTATAATTGATGGCATTTTTATACCTAAATGGTTAAATATATGTTCTAAGACAGAAATTAGACAAAATAAACGTTTTGGATTTAGGTTTTATGAAATAGTGTAGGAGAAAAAATGTAAATTTTCTGAAAGAGTTACATCAACTAAAAATTAGTTAAGATATATTATCTAGGAGTCTAAAAAATTAAAATGTCCTTAGAAATTCTCTTCTCTTAAAGAAAAAAAGAGAAGAGAAAATTAATCTTAAGCTCTAAAAACCTACCGAGTTTTAAGCCCAACTTTTGAAACTCTAGCCAAAAACTCAAAAGAAAGAGGCTAGGTATGAGACAAACAGGAGCCATCGCCGCCACTGCTATTTGTACCACCGCTGTCCACAACTGGAGAAAAGTACTAAGCTGGAGATCGACAACTCGCGGATCACCTGGTGGCCACCCTCAAACTGTCATGACATACTGCGCCTAACATCCTTTCCATTCTTCTTCAAACGCTGTTGGACCCACCGTAAAAACAACTGGCCACCAAGAGCAAAATTTGTGGCTGACCAGACTGGAAGAACTCCACTTGCTTATAGCACCGCCGGGGCGAGGGTTAAGCAGGCGAGGAGGAAGCTCACCTGAAGCAGAACCATACCGGGAACCACCGTAGAGAGATCCACAGCAACCTCTAAGGAGGTGACTAGGATCATTCACCACCGGTGGTAGTTCAGAGAAGCGGTTGAAAAGGCCCTAAAAATCCCACCAGCGATCTGGAAGAGCCAGATATGAAACCAGCTACATCGCAACCAAAGGTTGAAGAGAAAGGAAAAAGCTTCAGTGTCGTCTAGGTAGAGGAGGAGCGAAACTATCCGTTGGGAGTTAGTTGATCTACTTATAACGCTTCCGAGATGGATCCGAGCTGACCACTGCGAAGCATCCGTAATGAAGGAGTTCTAAAAGTTTTTTGATGAAGTAAAGTCGCCGGAAAGCTTACTGCGGTGCACGAGATTTTGCTCAGAAAAGGTTTGGCGGCTCTCTTTCTTCACTTTTCTCATACTTGCGAGCGAAGTTCAAACCTAGAAAATTCTAGAAGAAGCCCAAAAGCTAGAGAGAAAATGAAGCTGGAGAGAAAAAAATAACATTGTCGTTGTAAGTCTTATTATACATGACTTTTTAAATATTTGGATCACTCACCGAAGTACATTCTATATAAAATAATATGTTTTACTTAAAAGCAAATTTAATTAGAATACGAGAGGACAAATGCATTTAGTAATTCAAACATAATTAGTAAATTAATGGATATTATTTGTTAGAGTACCTGATTATTCCATTGACAAAAACTAAGAAGTAAATAAAGTTATGTTTCATTGATTGAAAAAATTGTCACGGATTTGTTTATATACTAACTCTCCAATCTCTAAACTATAAAATAATTACAAGATAACCAAACTAAACCGATATTAAACCAGCATCTTGATTATCTCTCTTGATAGTCCCCCTCAAGATGGAGTGTAGATGTTAATCAAACTCATCTTGGACATCAAATCCCAAAAGGAAAAGGATAGAGAGCCTTAGTAAAACTATCTGCAAGCTGAGCTTTAGTACTGATATGTAAGGCCTTTAAAAATCCAGATTCAATCTTCTCCCTAACTATATGACAATCATTCTCCACATGTTTTATCCTCTCAAGAAAGAAAGACAACATTAGTTCCAATCTGAATTGCTGCAGTATTGTCACAAAATAGATTGATAGGAAACTGAACCTGAATCTATAAATCAAAAAGAACCTTAGTAATCCAAATGAGCTCACGCGTGCTACAAGTCATAGCCCTATATTCAGCCTTTGAGAGCTAGCCGAGACTGTCTGTTGTTTCTTGGTCTTCCAAGAAACCAAAGAACCACCAACAAACATACAATAACCAGAGACAAAATGCCTAGTATCAGGACATGTTGACCAATCTGAATAAGTAAAACCACTAACATATATATCAGAATCAACACCATAGAACAATCCAGACCAACCGTATCTTTAAGGTATCGTAACACTTTATACACTACTTGTAAATGAGGCTCACGAGGCTGAGAAGAAAACTGACAAAGCTTGGTAACAACAAAACAAATGTTTGGTCGTGTGGTGACCAAATACATGAATCTGCCAAGCAATCTTCTATAACCAGCTGCATCATCCAATAAAGTGCCTACATGTAGAGACGTTTATGATTTGATTCCATGGGTATAGAGGAAGGCTTACAACCAAGATAACCAACATCATTGAGTAGCTCTAGAGTATATTTTCTTTGATAAACTGAAATCCCTCTACTGCTCCGAGCAATTTCCAGTCCCAAAAAATAATGCAAATCCCCCAATTACATGTACATATAGAACCAGATTTCATGCTAGCTAATTGCTCCCATAGTGTTTTCTTTTTTGTATAATAGGCAGACAATTCTAATGATCCTTGATTCAAAGTCATAATCATTTGTTCCAATTGATACTTCCTAGGCATATTACTAACACGAAATCTCCTTTCTAAATCATTCCAAACTTCTGCAGCATCTTTGTAATACAGAACACTATCATATATATCCTTAGTAACAACATTCAACAACCAAGATTTAATTAAGCTATTGCATCGACGCCAAATCTTAAACATAGCATTAGTCTCTAGAGGTCTTGGCAATGTTCCATCTACAAAATTGAGTTTATTCTTCGCATCTAGACTATCGGTCATAGCTATATACCATTGGTTATAGTTAGATTCATCTAGAACATGCAAAACAATAACTTGTCCTCGATGATCAGCTGAATGAAAAAAATAAGGTCTATGTATACTATCGAAAGACTCCATACCATCAGATCTGTCATCTAGACTTCGATTGAACTTTGGAGGAGCTGATGATCGTTCTTTTGGAGATCCATGAACATATTCATTATTCTCATCCAAATCATCTCGATTAGTGAGTTATGGAGCTGAAGATTCTGTGGTAGAGTTCCGATTACGAAGCTTTCGTCCGTTCTTTGCCATTTTTGAAAATGATTTGAAGATTATTGCAGCTTAAAAGAGTAAAAATGAGCTCAAGAAAAGCTCGGAAAATGCGATCTTTCTTCGAATTCGAAAGAAGAAACAAGATCAAAGAAAAAGAGATGAAGAATTTGATGAAACATATTTGCGGAACTTTATACTTCGCTCTGATACCATGATAGAAACTAAGAAGTAAATAAAATTATGTTTCATTGATTGAAAAAGTTGTTATAGATTTGTTTATATACTAACTCTCCAATCTCTAAACCAGAAAATAATTACAAGATAACCAAACTAAACCGATATTAAACCAGCATTTTTATTATCTCTCTTGATATCCACTAAATTTTGTCTGGTAAGAGAGCTTGAGTTACACGAGATGTCTTGGATAAAGTGCTGTAGACTATCTGTCAATGAAAATAAGAAATTACTCTTTTATTGTTAAAGTTGTTTATTATCTTGTAATTAGACTTAAAACTGCATGAGACAGTCAATCTCAAATTGTTTTTTTTTCCTTCTTCATTTTACGTTAAATCAAATATTTTCTTAGAGCAGCTTCCATATATGTATTTGCATGGTTACATATCCAGAAATTATTTTGTTTTGATTCAAAAAAATTTTAAATTTTTTAAAAAAATAGATGAAAGAGTTTAAAAAAATTTGAACTTCGGTTTGAAAGGTTCAACTGAAAAAATTTGCCGATTATATTAATGATTTTTCGATGTTATGGTATATATAAAGATTTAGAGCAACATTCAAAATGGTTTATGTAATCGACTTTCTACCTTGATGGGCATATTATGCTAAAATTTGTGACATTCCATAGTTCAAAAGTCGTACTTTTATGTTGTGAAGGACTTTTTTTGCCACCGTTTTTAAAAAAATTATATGATGAATATAGTCTAAAAATGTGTAATGCACGAAGTACATGTTTTAAATTGTGCATTTGTTGGCCATAAAAGGTTATATTGTCTTTCATGTGTATGTTTGAAAATGTTTGATTGTTTAATTAAGAAAATAGTCTAAAAGGTGTTGCGGTTAGACATTAGTCAAATTAAACAATTGACCTTGTAATACATATTTTGTTTTTGTATATAAAGTGTTCATATAGAACGTCTTTCATGTTTTTTTGTCACAATTTTATAAATAGTCTGATCTTCTTCTTTTTTTTTATATAAACTAAAAAAAATTAGAGCCTGATATCTTTATTATCTTCCAAAAGTAAATAATACCGTTGAATACGCTGAATACATGATTTGATTTTTTCCATATAACAATCATTATCTATGTTAACAAATTTTTAATGAATGCATAAAAAATAATATATATATATATATATATATATATATAT
>OVAV01002892.1:0-10545 GCA_900406375.1 Iberis amara
AATGACATGTAAAAACCATGACTTTTGAGAGTTATCAACAGCCTGTCACAATACCATTAGAAACTAAGCGAGTATACCTCCGAAAGCAAAATCGCAAGAACAAATACCAACCTCCATGCACCGGCGCGAAGCCTTAACACACGGTTGCGATCTCACGGTCCTTTCCCAAATAGGAGGTTGAGACGGCAGAGTATTCAGGCAGTTGAAGAAATCAGAGTCAAATGAGGGCAGCGGAACTTGGTCCAAGTCGTCAAAGCCATTTAAGAACGCTCCAGGGGACGACCCCTCCCCGACATGAACAGAACCAGCGACGTCCCCATTCCACGGAGACCGCGCTCTCTCTCTCTTGGAAGGCAACTCGTACAGAATAAAATTTTCCATCGCCGGTTCCTTTTCCTCAATAACAGTTTCGGGGCAGGCGCGAGCGTTGCGATAAGCAACGCCGTTCCGTACTCGCTGCGGCGAAAAATAATCCCAATGGACTAGACCACCCCGGAGAAGATTTCTAACGACAATTAAATCCTCCGGGTATGGGGAACTACAGGATTAGGAACTGCACAACGGCAAAGAAAAAAGAAACTTGTTAGATATCGACTGAAAGAGAGAAGAAACTCGAGTACCCAGTTACGATACCGTATCGACCCCATCTATGCCTAAAAAGGGGTATAAATTCTTCCTCAACGGAAGCGCTACTTATCCGAAGAAAGAAATAGCGTTCCTTCCAGTGCGAATGCTTGTTCTGGAACGATTGGACGATTCCCATGTTTGTCCAGGGCACCAGGTAATACATGGGCGTCTTGCGCACTCTCTTCGCATGAATAAGCGCAGTTAAGTACTCGGTATCTAGGACCATCCCCGTTCATAGCTCAGGACCTAAGTATCGATCAAATGCTGAAGACCGCGGGGCGAGATTTGGCTAATCGATAGGCCATATTGACACAAGAAATCGACTATAACCCCTGGGGTCGGGAACCATAGGCGGAAAGACAATAGATAAGCCTCATAGCAGGTAAACCATTCCGAGGGCGGAGAACTAGCCTCCTCACCATGTATGGGGAGACGAAACTCCACGTCGTCCGGCACTTTGCAGAATTCCTGGATGGCATTCAAAAAGGACATTCTATAGTAGCTCGGACCCTCGGAGTCGCCAGCGAATTTAGGTCTTTCCAGACACCACGATTCCAGAAGCGGGGCTTTGCGACTACATGTCTCGTGAAAGTACCTTTCGACTTCTACCGACTCGATCGAATATCGGAGAAACTCGATCGGAGGCACGGCATCTACATCTTGCGTTCGAAGGATTTCCGGGTCAAAGAATGGCAATGCGTTCGCCGCAACTCTTATCCCCGAATCCATAACAAGGAAAAAAGAATGACGAAAATTGAGAGAGTAAAAATTCTTGTTTACCTTTGGATTTGCTTGAGAAATGGATAAGTGAAAGTTGAAGAGGTAACTTCTCCATTTTATAAGAAAACTTTTTACTATTCATCTGCGGACCCGTTAAGCCATTAGTTCCGCCCACTTATCCAACACAAAATCTGTCAAGAACATCCCAAACGTTCTCACAGGCTGGGGGGCTAACTGTTGGGGTCAAAAACAGTCACGACGAAACTAACACCTTAACCAGTCGCCAGGACTCCGGTTGACAAAATACGTCTCGATAAAAATTGCTAAGCTTCCGGAAGCACATCTCGAAGGATACGAAAAGCGGTCATCGAACAGTTAAGCAACCACCTCTGCACTCTTTTGTCCTTAGTCGAGAAGGTTTTGTCCCATCGGTTTTTCCTATCACTAAGGTTTTAACGAGGCAAGGTGGTTCGGTTGCAACCAATGTTCGCAGAAGACTAGGAATCGCAATAGATTCGGAACGACGACAAGTAAATCTGGATTTCGCCTTAGGACCCGAACATCGCTCGTATACAAAAACATGAGCACGAGACATACGATTAACTCGCCGGGCGAGCTGAATCTTGCGAATTTGGAGAGCTGAATGTGAGGCATTCAGCTCGTCGGCGAGCTGAATGCCTTACGTTCAGCTCGCTGACGAGCTGAATGCCTCACATTCAGCTCTCCAACGGGCGAGCTGATTCTCGTGAATTCATCTCGCCGGGGCGAGTTGAATTCATCTCAAGCCTCTCGTCTCTTGTTTCGTATTATTCCGAGGCTCCGTTAGAATTCTGCGACTAAATCTGTAAAACTCGTATACTTTCCAAAGTAGTTGTGTAAAGATTTCTGTTATCCCAAGCACCGAGGACATCATAGCTATACGATTATTTCCCGTAACTTGCGGAAGAGTCGCGAAATCTTCTCGTATGAAATTAATCGTGTAAAACGTTGATTATCCGCCGAACGTCAAAGGCTATCTTAGCTACACGATTAAAATCATCTTCCCTTGGAACGGTCGTAAGGACACACTCGTATTTATCGATCGTGTAGAATGAGAACGATTAGACTTAAACGTCGACGTTATCTCACTCGCACGATCGATATAATCGCTCCGCAAAGTCTCGATCATATCATCGTACTTAACCGCGATTCCTCTGCAAGAATCGTGAAAATTGCCTAAACCGTAAAACGGTCGGACAAGGCCTAAAAAGCGGAAACGGCCCATTTGCGATTCTAACCGAGAATCAAGCCCAAGCATGATGGTGGTCGTAGCTTTTCCTGCAAGCCGTGAAGAAAAGGAAGAAATCCAGAGAAAAGGAAGGTTTCCGCAGAAGAATAAAACAGAAAAGAAAGGTTTCCGCAGAATAACGGAAGACGAAAAAGGAAGACAAACCGACCTTGGGTCTATATAAGAGAGATGATGAGGAAGAGCACGGACACGTTCAACTTTCCGCACCAATACACTAAGGGTTTTTAGGCTTTTTTCTGTTCTTAGAGAGCCGCGACTCAATTAGGCTGTTCACGGTTCCGCTGTTAGTTCTAGGATATTCTCCGGTTGTTCTTACAATTGGAACTGCTGCATGGTGGTAAAACGTTCACGAGAATAAGAATAAGAATCCTCTTTTCCCCATTTCGTATTCTTTAATTGTCGTACTTTTAATGTCTTTTTCGTATTTTGATCTTGTTCGTGTTTGACTCACATAAATCCGGGATCTCTAGAAAATTGGAGTTCACTCTGATTTTCCGTAACTAACGGAAATCGACAGTGCGAATCTCGGTTCCCACATTTAGGAAAAGGAGGGTCGGTCCTCAAGAAGACTAGTAGATATGTGTGTGTTAAATCGTTATTTTTAGCCTCTGCAAATAAGGATCTGTCAAACCTTTGGTGGACGATTGATCTTTTTAGTCTTTCTCCAAAATCTTGTATATAGTTCTTGTTCGAGCAAGACGGAAATGTTTTCAAAAAATTTGCATAACTTTATTACATCATTGGATTAACTTCAAACCACCTTCAAATGAAATTTTAACTCATACTGCTATCGTTTATCAAATTTTCATATCAATTAAATGGTAGAAACCTTTTCAAAGTATGGCAAGTTTTTGACACTTTTGCAAGATTATACATCTCCTTATTTCCATTTGTATCTAAAATGTGTCAAAACGTCTAATTTGAATCATAAGCTATACACCACTAAGTCAAATAGTGGTTATATCATCTCACTGCATTTCCACCATAAATTCACTAGCATGTTCTCTGCTCTTAGTTTCATAATCTAGTAAAACATCAATACTCTTTAATAATGATTTTAGTATAAGTGTGCAGTCTTACGAGGGGAAAGTCGATCAAAGATTGCAAATTATTTTTCATATTTCTTATTGACAAAGATAATCTTTTACCTTTTGATTCATTTCATCTTTCTTTTCTCACTTCATTTGATAGATATGCGTATGTTAAATCTTTAATTTTAGCCTCTACAATTAAGTATATGTCAAACCTTTGGTGGACGATTGATCTTTTTAGTCTTTCTCCAAAATTTTGTATATTGGTCTTGTCCGAGCATGACAGGCATGTTTTCACAAAATTTGCATAACTTTATTGCATCATTGGATTAACTTCAAACCACTTTTAAACGAAAGTTAACTAATGTGGCTATCGTATATCAAATTTTCATATCAATTTAATGGTAGGAACTTTTTCAGAGTGTCCATTTGTCCATTTTCATCTAAAATGTGTCAAAACGTCCAATTTGAATCATAAGCTACAGCACTAAGTCAAATAGTGGTTATATCATCTCTCTGCATTCCCACCATAAATTCACTAACATGTTCTCTACTCTTAGTTTCATGATCTAATAAATTTCCAAAACTCACATCAATTAACTCTTTAAAAATGATTTTAGTATAAGTGTGCAGTCTCACCAGGGGAAAGTCGACCAAAGAATGCAAATTCTTTTTCATATTTTTTAATGGCAAAGATAATCTTTTACCTTCTGATTCCTTTCATCTTTCTTTTCTCACTTTATTTTTTGTTCTTTTCTCATTTTGAATTGTTTATTTATCTTGTCTATTAAGTTCAGTTGCAGCTTGATATCATGGTGCAACTGACACCTTAGGAGGTGGTGGTGGCAATTCCACTCTTTAAGAAACAGGTGTTGCAACAAGTACTAGGGAAACTATCATTTCACGAAGTCTTCTCGACTCGACTAACAACTCAATGGGGTTAACAACAACAGACTCAACAAGCGGCGCAATGGTCGGGTTAGCAACGGCAGATAGGGACACATGAGCAAGTTGAACCTCTGGAATATGTTAAACGTACTCAAATTGAGCAGGTGGAACCATATCAGCCGACTAATTTAGATTCACAACGACGACTAGTGCCACAATGCCTACAGCATGTGGGACAATAATGTTTCTTTTTCCAATAGTAGATACTAAAGTTTGACTTTCTCTAATGCTTTTTGCATACCTTTGGGGAGACGTATCTCAGGCAACTCTACCAGTCTTGGGGTTGGTAGCAAGTCTTCCTCTTTTCTTTAACGGCATCTGTAAAAGTGAAAGACATCTCATTAGGATTGAAAGACATAATAACATTACAAGTATAATATTACGGATTCAACGTGATGTTTTTGAACTTCTAGAACCTTATTCTAATTTTTGACGAATCACCAAAAAATTTTGGAAAAATTACTTTGGTAAGTATAAATTTTGGATGACCACTTTTTAGAAAACATAAATTTCATAAATCCACTTCTAAAACTACAAGTTACTATTTTTAGAAACTTTCCATTCTGGAAAAACTTTCATTTTTAGGGAACTTTCATTTTCTAAAAACTTTCTAAATTTGGAAACTTTAGATTTTAGGAAAATTTTTATTTTGAGAACTTTATAAATTTTTCAACAAACATAACTGGAAACTTTTTGGAATATGAAAAATTGAAAATTTTTTCAAAAAACGTGTTTTAGAAAACTTAGGCGGCAAGATTGCCTCCCGTGCAAAACCGGTTTGGCAAACCTTAAGCTCTTGTACCATTTATAACATTTTGATTTTTACCTCATGGACAAATCGGTCTATTAACTTAAATTGAGACCCGAATGTTACTCTGTTAGAAATAAATGTTTAAAATACAACTTGAGATCTAAATGAATAACTGAAGCATTAAATAAATCAGGTCTTGGATTTATTAAACAAAAAAATTTATTCAAAATAAATTCAGTTGCGATCTCGACATTTAGCACTTCCAAAATAATATTACTCGTCATGTTCACCTGTAAGCAAAAGGTTATAATGGATGGGTGAGTATCACCAATCAAGAGTTACATAGCGAGAGAAGATTCCATGAATCAATAATTCTCCTATATACTAAATCAATACCCGCACTTTGCAAACACTGAACCTTAAAACATGCCAAACAAAAGGAGGAGGTGTTGACTCTTAACCAATACTAACACTAATTAATAGAACCAAGCACGTTGATTTAAGTGGTTGCACCATCGCATGAGCACTAGTATAGAGGAATACGACCTCATGATATATTGAGGGGAAACTAACCCTTGTGGTTGATATGGAAGGCAAGAAATAAAATAGTATTTCAAGGAGTCTCTAAAGAACTCACAAAGATTGCAAATTTGGCACAATATGATAAGGTTAGTTGGGAGGAGGATCATGTTATACATTCTTCCGTTCTAAGATTTCCAATACAACAAGGAGGTGAAATTCAAAAAACTAAAATACAATTAGACGATTCACGTACGACCACTAATTCACAATCTGGATTATGATGGATTTTCATCTCAATGAAGTTGTCATCAAGCTTGGTAGGGGCCAAATCCATTAGGCGGAGCATTTCTCCGCATCACACATAGTCAGAGGCCTTACTATAAGCTTTACAAAGTAGCATCAAAAACATATTGGAGTGTAGTGTGTTTGATCTCTGATAGCACAGGATTTGTCTTCATAATCCAGTTATCAGAGGAGTGGCCAACTTTTACTAATTGGTTCCATGTGTTAAACTTTGAAGAGTTTATAAACTGGAATAGGTTTCGTTCTATTAACATTATAATGAGACAACAGCTTATATACAATATTTGATCAACATCAATACTCTATATCAACCTACGTACAAGTTGGGCTAAACCGAATAGGCCCAATAGCCCAATACCCCCCCCCCTCTCATAGTGGCGCGTGGAGATCGCAAACACCCAACTTGATCAAGAACGCTTCAAACTCCTTTCGACCAAGAGCCTTAGTCATAATATCAGCTAGCTGAGACGAGGTGGAGACATCTTTCGTAACGATCGTACCTCTAGCTATTTCATCACGAATGAAATGACAATCAAGACCAACATGCTTGTTCGAGCATGATAAACTGGATTGGCGGCAAGGTTAATAGCGGATAGGCTGTCCGAATGAAGTGGAATAGGGTCCAAACAAGATATGTTTAATGCTGGTAATAAATCGCGAAGCCACATGATCTCACATACCGTGTCTGCCATAGCTCTATATTCCGCTTCTACGGAAGAACGAGAGACCACATCATGCTTACGAGTTTTCCAAGATATAGGAGAACCTCCGAGTTGAATGAACCAACCCGTAACCAATTTTCGCGTCAGAGGACAAGAGCCCCAGTCGGAGTCACACCAAGCAGTCAAAGTAAGTGGTGTATTAGCTCGTAAAAGTATACCTTATCCCAGATTGTGTTTCAAATACTTGACAACACGAAGTGCGGCATTCTAGTGTTTCTCTTTCAGATTCATCATGAATTGTGAGAGAACATGAATGACATAAGAAAGCTTAGGTCTCGTGACACTCAAATATATCAAACGACCAACGAGACGGAGATACCGAGACGGCTCGTCAATTGTATCACCATCAGCAAGAGCAAGTCGGTGATGTTGTTCGAGTGGAAACGAGACTGGTTTCGAAGCCAGTAGCCCCGTCTCTGCAATAATGTCAAGGACGTATTTCCTTTGACACAAGTAAATACCCGAAGGACTCCGCATTACTTGTATGCCGAGAAAATAATGCAAGACGCCCAAATCTTTCATGTGAAAACATGATTTGAGATAGTCTTTGAATGTAGTGATGGCGGAGACGGAGTTCCCTGTAACTATCAAATCGTCAACATACACCAAAACATGAAATCGAATACCATTAGTATAAAAGGTAAACAGTGAGTAATCCGAGATGTTTTGAACGAAACCATATTTTGTGAGACCTTGAGTAAGTTTGGCAAACCAACACCGCGGAGCTTGCTTTAAACCATACAACGATTTTTGTAACCGACATACCTTTGTCTTGTCATCCGTTCGAAAACCCCGTGGAAATTGCATATACACTTCTTCATGTAAGTCACCGTGTAAAAACGCATTGTGTACATCCATTTGATGTACTTCCCGGTTTAATGAGGCAGCTTGTTGAAGAAATGTTCTAACCGTTACCATTTGCGCGACCGGAGCAAAGGTGTCATTATAGTCGACTCCTGCTGTTTGGTTATTACCCATGACCACTAATCGAGCTTTGTATCGCTCTAAATAACCATCCGATTTGAGCTTTATTCGATATACCCACTTACAACCAAGAGGAGTTTTACCGGGTGGAAGACGCTCAACTGTCCAAGTGTCATTTTCTTCAAGAGATTGTATTTCTGATTTCATCGCCAAACGCCAATGCTCATGTTCAACGGCATGTTTATAATGTTTAGGCTCTGCTAAAGTAGTGACAGCATGTGCATAAACATTATAAGATGCAGAAAACCTACTGTTGTTAACGTAATTATGAATTGGATATGGAAAAGTGCAGTGATGCAGTATGTTTGTGACGTAATCATTGAGCTTAATCGATGGCTTCTTTACACGTTGGCCTCGTCCTAAAACCAGTGGTTGAGCAAGTGTGCTATCGAGAGAATCAGAGACATTAGCAGGTACTGATTCAGAGACGGTAGGCAATTTTGTTTCAGCGATAACAGGCTGATCCGGTGCATTAGAAGACGTCGTGTCTGTTACTGGTAAACCAGAATCTGATTGGTTGTGATTTGCAGCAGGAACCTGCACTGGCTGGACTATAATTTCATCATCTAAATTATCAAACACGGTTTGACCAAGAGACATGTCGTGAGGCACAGTAGGAGATGAAGCTGGAAAATGAAACTCTGTTTCCAAAAAACAATATCTCTAGACACAGATACTTTACCAGTTTCAAGGTTATAGATCTTCCACCTTTTTGTGCAAAAGGATAACCAATGAAGATTGATTTAGTGCTCCGAGGTGCAAATTTATCTCCACCGTGACGTTGATTATGTGCATAACACACACAACCGAACACTTTGAGATGAGTGAGTGGAGGAGGGCGCTTGTAGATAAGTTAGAATGGTGTCTTGCCTTTAAGAAGACGGGTTGGTGTACGATTGATCAGGTAGCCCGCTGTTAAGGCACAATATCCCCAAAATTCAATTGGAAGTGACCCTTGAAACCGCAAAGCACGAGCAATGTTCAAGATGTGACGGTGTTTTCTTTCAACCCGACCATTTTGTTGAGGAGTACCAACGCACGAAGTCTCATGAATAATACCGTGAGTTGCAAAGTAATCTTTCAAACAAGTAAATTCTGATCCGTTGTCACTACGGATTGTTTTTACTTTTGTCAAAAATTGACGCTCAACTAGTTGGAGAAAATTCTTTAAATGCATCGGAGCTTGCTGTTTAGAAGGTAATACATAGATCCAAACCGCTCGAGAATAATCATCCACAATTGTAAGAAAATATCTAGAACCACACAAAGAAGGTGTTCGATACGGACCCCAAAGATCGCAGTGTATTAACTCAAACACAAAATTGGTAGTTGTAGTACTGATTGGAAAAGAATCCCTTGTGTGCTTGGCACGAATACAAACATCACAAGTCTTAGAATCAAAAGAATTGCATTGAACATCAGAAAGTTTCAGCATATCTAAGGTTGAAGTAGAAGGGTGACCGAAACGTCGATGCCAAAGCGCACTTGAGTCCGTGTCAATAGCATTCACCGCAGCGACCATATCAACTGTCCTTAGAAAATAAAGCCCTCGTTCCTGCTTACCCGCTCCAATCAGCGTCAAGGTAATGTGGTCATGGATAACACAAATTCGGTCAGAAAATTGAAAGATACACTTGCTGTCTCGAGTGAGGTGTGAGACAGAAGCGGAATATAGAACTATGGCAGACACGGTATGTGAGATCATGTGGTTTGGATACAAGAATACTGGGATTGTCTCCAAAAGTAAGATTGTAAGGAGAGATAGTTCGACGTGTTTCCGTCATTGAGAATCGTAGTAGTAAAGAAAAAAAATATCAATTGAACAACAACATATTGACTAGTGAAGGTTGTTGGCTCTAATACCATGTTAAATTTTGAAGAGTTTATAAACTAGAATAGGTTTCGTTCTCTTAACATTGTAATGTGCAGACAACAACTTATATACAATATTTAATCAACATCAATACTCTATATCAACCTACGTACAAGTTGGGCTAAACCGAATAGGCCCAATAGCCCAATACCATGCACTCAAAGCTCTTCGATCTTCACTTCCTTTGTTTTCTATTTTCCTTTTCTCACAATTTTCCAATAAAAAGGTAGAGCGGTAAAGATTACTCCTTACGCTCAGACATTTGTAAGTCACTCTCCACCTAATTGGACAACCGATCATAAAATTCTTTTGAATTAATATAGTATGGTCGAAAAAAAAAACTATTTTTAAGAATTAATAACTAAATATTTTGACTACTAAAACCGAATCAACCGTTGTGGACACGTTTGAAAGTATTAAACATTCAGTTACATTAGTAACTCATGAAGTATATTATCATCATGTTATATATTCATACATGTTAGATAATTACATGTTTGTATATCTCAATAGTAAACAAAATACATAGAGTTTGTTTTCTCTTTCCTTACATATTTTTCTCATAAGCTCCTTATTTTTTCTAAATAAATTCATCCCTTCATTTTTTCTGTTTCAATTTGATTTTTCCGACCTTTTGGTATTATATTAGAAAATTACTATCATATGTAAATTGTATCTATTTTTATTTTGATTGGTTCGGTTTGGATAATTTTGATTTGTAATTTGTTTGGTTTAATCGAAATATATATATATATATATATATATATATATATATA
>OVAV01002895.1:0-10544 GCA_900406375.1 Iberis amara
TATATATATATATATATAGATACTGCCACAACGCCAAACATATAGGGCTATAGTACTTGGTGTTTTGTAGATTGTATACACACGGATGGATTTGTTATAGATCCATCAGAAAATAATTAGGAATGATAGTTATGTAATTTGGACCGTTGCATCTAATATAATGAGAACGACCCTACAATGAGACCAGTGTTCGTGGTTGCTCCTACATTGCCCATCACTTCTCTCTCTCTCACTTCTGCCACTAGTTAATAAATTATATCTATAGCACTTTTCACTATTGTTTGGATTTGATTCCCATCCATAAGTTCCAACCATTTCGTTTTACACAAGTCATACTATTATATCCAAATTTAGCGATATCATTCGCCACAAGCTGAATGGAACTGAACCAAACTTTGTAGTTCTCAATTTTAATTTGGTTTTGTGCTATCAACCGGTCGGTACCTATTCAATTTTTATTGAGACTTTAGTATATTTACCTTAATTGACATATTGTGTAATCTCTTAGTTTATGGTTACTATGCCTAAATGTATATAATCTCTGATAAGTGAATAAAGAAGGTTGACGGCTTGAAACTAAACTTGTCATGGTATCAGAGCAGGTTCAAGCTTGAGTGATTTTGGTCCTCGCTAATCTCTCTTTTTCCAGTTTTCTTTCTTCTTCTTCTCTCAAAGCCTCTCGGCAAAGTCTCTGCGTTTTTTCTCTCTCTTTAAAATTTACAGATTCTCTAAAACAGAGCATACACCATGGCTGCACCTTCTCACAAAACCATTTCCCCTTATGATCTCACAGCTAATGATAACCCTGGTGCTATCATCTCCCAACCACTACTCAACGGCACTAATTACGATGAGTGGGCTCTCAACCTAAGGATCGCACTTAGCTCTCGCAAAAAGTTCGGATTCCTTGATGGTACTCTCCTCAAACCGGCTGTTGGGTGGATCAAGCAAACAATTGAACCAAAGCTTCGTTCAACAATTTCAACCAGAGAACTCGCCAAAGATCTCTGGGAAATCATTAAGAAACGTTTTTCCATTAAACGTGGTGCACATCTTCAGCAGCTCCGTAATTCTCTTGCCAATTGCAAGTAGAATAGTTCCTCTGTTGACGAATACTTTGGTCGTTTAACCAAACTCTGGGATGGAATAGCTGAATGTATGGTTTCGAAACGGTGCACATGTGGACATTGTACTTGTGATCTCAATACTGCCAGGGAGAAAGAAATTGAAACCTTACGAATTCACGATTTCTTAGCAGGCCTTATCGACTCTATTCATGGCGTAATAAGATCTCAAATCTGTGCAATTACACCTCTCCCGGATCTAGACACCATTTACCAAACGGTTGCACATAATGAGACTTTACAATCAAATCTGTCTTCTGAAGCTTCTGTTATGAGCTTTGCGTCTCAACTGTCCTCGCTGCATATTTCCAACCGCTCTTCCATGCTTTTCAATGATGCCTCTCGGCCAGCCAATGCATCTACGCATAGAAGTGGACCTGGAAATCGAGATCCCTCTCGGAAGTGTTCTATTTGTGGACGGATGGGCCATGAAGCTTCAGGTTGCTTCAAAGTTATTGGGTTTCCAGACTGGTGGAAAGGAAACCGTAACTCAACAACTACCAATGCAAGACAAAGAGGACTGAATCCAAGAGCAAACATGACACAAGTTCTCAATGCCAATACTGCAGCCATTGGTTCTTCGGGTATCACAGATAAAGACCGGTAGGGTGTATGTGGGATTACAGATGAATAATGGCACTTCATTCAACGGGTCATTAACAATGGAAAGAGCAATGACAAATTGAGTGGTAAGATAGCTGATGATGAATGGATTATAGATACCGGAGCAACACATCATATGACCGGCCGTATTGATCTTCTCGAAGATCTTCACATTGTTGCTCCGGTCTCTGTTCTTCTTCCAGCCCGTGAGAATGTAATTTCTTCACAACAAGGGCTGGCTCGATTAACACCAAATCTCTATATCCCTAATGTTTATTACATTCCTGGATTTCACTTGAATCTTATCTCATTTGGCCAATTTGTTACAGAAAACTTCTACATCGGTCAAATAATTGATAAATTGTTGATTATACAGGACCGTACCTCGAGGATGCTGATTGGAGTGGCTGAAAGAGAGGGAGAGGGACTGTACTGGTTTCGAGGAATACCCAGTGTAGCTGCTTTACAAACGACGGTTGCTGCAGACTTGTCTTTGCTCCATCGTCGTTTAGGACATCCATCTCCTCGGGTCACCGGCATCGTTTCTCAAGCTTCTGGTTTTTCTTCTCATAGTAGTTCAAATTTTCAGACTTGTGATGTATGTTTAAGAGCCAAACAAACACGTCAAATTTTTCCAGACAGTAGTAATAATGCAAATCAGATTTTTGATATGATTCATGTTGATTTATGGGGGCCATATCGAACAACAGCGTTTTGTGGTTCAAAGTATTTCTTGACACTAGTTGATGATCACTCGAGAGCCGTATGGCTGTACTTACTTGCTGATAAATCACAAGTTTCCAGATTTATTCATGAGTTTATAAAGATGATAGAAGTTCAGTTTTCAAAGACAATAAAAGCGTTTAGATCCGACAATGGCACTGAGTTTTTAGGACTAACTCCTTTCTTCCGCGCGAATGGTATAATTCACGAAACTTCTTGCGTTTATACGCCGCAACAAAATGGACGTGCGGAACGTAAACACAAGCATATACTCAATGTTGCTCGTGCACTACGCTTCCAAGCTAGGCTACCTATAGAATATTGGGGCGAATGCGTTCTAACAGCTGAATATATTATTAACCGAACTCCGTCCTCTGTACTTTAAGGTTTATCACCATTTGAAAAGCTTTACGGCAAACCACCGTCTTACAAGCATCTACGCGTCTTCGGTTGTTTAGCATATGCCCATAACATTCACCACAAAGACGACAAATTTGCTTCTCGGAGTCGACGTTGTGTTTTCCTCGGGTATCCATTCGGCAAGAAAGACTGGAAACTATATGATATTGAATGCGAGACGTTCATTATCTCTCGTGATGTAGTATTTGATGAAGCTACCTTTCCTTTTGCCACTACTATGCTTCCAACAGACTCTTCATATCCTCTCGTCACATCACCAGTCTTGGGTATTGTTGAAGATATGCCTTCTATCACACCGGATAATACAGCACCACCACCTCCTATTCTTTACGTATATTGGTATACGTTGATGATTTGATAATCTCTGGTGATTCTCCTACGGAAATACAGATTTTCAAAGACTACTTGGCTACTTGCTTTCACATGAAAGACTTGGGTGTGCTTAAATATTTTTTGGGTTTGGAGGTGGCTCGAAGCGATGAAGGCATCTACTTATGCCAAAGGAAATACGCCACTGATATTGTCACGGACACCGGTTTACTGGGCTGCAAACCGGCTGATTCCCCAATCGATCAAAACCATCGACTTTCTCTTGCTACAGGACCGATTTTAGAAGACCCGCAACAATATCGAAGACTGGTCGGCCGACTTATCTATCTTCTCACGACACGACCTGATCTCACTTATGCTGTCCACATTCTTTCTCAATTCATGCAATCTTCGAGACAAGACCATTGGTTGGCCGCTTTGAAGGTCGTGAGATACTTAAAGGGGACGATGGGTCAAGGTATTCTTTTCCGAGCTGATTCATCTTTTCATTTGATAGGATGGTGTGACTCCGATTGGGCTGCTTGTCCCTTGACTCATCGGTCTTTGACGGGTTGGTTTGTTCAGCTTGGAGATTCTCAAATATCTTGGAAGACGAAGAAACAAGACACCATTTCATGCTCCTCGGCTGAAGCTGAGTATCGGGCCATGAACGCGGTTACTAAGGAACTTAAGTGGCTCAAGCAACTCCTTTTTGATATAGGCCATGATCACTCCGAACCTATGTCTATCAATTGTGATAGCAAGTCCGCTCTACATATCAGTGCTAATCCGGTCTTCCATGAGCGCACCAAGTATATCGAAGTCGATTGCCATTTCGTACGTGATGAAATTATTAGATATAGAAATAATATAGATCAACGTTCATTTATATAATCTCATTACTGTTGTATATTTAGCTTCCTTAGTTAGACTTATCTCTTGTATATAAGTTGTACATCTTCATTCTTAATAATACAAGAAATATATACCTTATTATGGTATCAGAGCAGTAACGTTCTTATCTCTTTTTCTGACCTAGCCGCCAGAGGCATCTTCCTTGATTCTTTTTCTCTCCATTCTACTCTGTCTCTTGTCTCTTATCTCTTATCTCTGTCTCTTTCTAAATCATGGCTACTCAAGCAGACAATGTCAATTCTACCATATACAATCCAGAAAATCCATCTACTCTCCTATCTATCAATATGTCCAATATCACGAAACTTACAGCACAATATTACTTGATGTGGAGTAGACAAGTGAAGGCTCTTCTTCGTGGTCATGAACTTCATGTGTTCATCGATGGTTCTAGTGTACCATCATCTACTGTTATTGTCAATGGACAATCCCAGCCAAATCCTGCTTATCTTTCTTGGACAAGGCAAGACTCTCTTCTCTATAGTGCCATAATCGGCTCAATCTCTCTTGCAATCCAACCAGTTGTTTCTACGGCCTCCACAACAGTTGAAGTTTGGGATTTGCTTGCCAAGACCTTCGGTACAGCTTCAAGAGGACATATTCGCCAGTTGAAATTTCAACTCAAGTCTTGTGTTAAAGGAACAAAATCTATTACAGATTACCTTCGACAAATGAAAATAAAGGCTGATGATCTTGCACTTTTGGGAAAACCTTTGGATCCAAAGGATTTCATTGAACAGATTTTGGCAGGACTTGGTGAAGAATATAAGCATGAGGTTGATGCCGTGAACAGCAGAGATACGCCAATTGGATTTTCCGAACTTCATGAACGACTTCTCAACAGAGAAGCAATGATTCTTTGTGCAGAACCTACATCGGAGGCTGTTATTCCAGTTTCAGCAAACGCAGCAGATTTGCGGCCCCGACAAAACAATTGGCGCTCCAACAACAACTCTCAAACAAATCGAAACAATTCGTACCGTCACCAGTCCTCTAATCAAGCTTCTCGGCTATCAAAACAGTACAATGGGCGTTGCCAAGCTTGTGGAGTTCAAGGTCACAGTGCAAAATATTGCCCACAGTTTCGCATGGTTCGTGCCAACAACACTCAATCATGGACCCCGGGACAGCAGCTGCACTTTTCTCAACAGCAATTCACTCAGCCACAATTTACTCAGTGGCAGACTCAGCCAGGTCAAGTCTGGAACCCACGAGCACATGCTGCAATGGTTAATGGTGACTCTTCGACTTGGTTACTTGACTCTGGTGCCTCTCACCATATGACATCCGACATTAACAACTTCTCTATGCATTCACCTTATTATGTTGGGGATGACGTGATTATTGGTTATGGCTCCGGGTTACAGATAACTCACACCGGTTTATTATCTCTTCCCTCTATTACTAAACCTTTTTGTTTAAACAATGTTTTGCTTGTTCCCTCTCTTGATAAAAATCTAGTATCTGTTTTTCAACTTTGTTCTACTAACAATGTTTCTGTTACTTTCACTCCTACCTATTTCCAGGTTCGGGATCTAACGACGGGGGCGCTTCGGCTAGAAGGTCTACCTAAAGATGGCACATATGAGTGGCCGTCTCGACGTTTTCCTAAACCACCTAAGCTTTCATTTTCTTCGGCTATTAAAACTACTCTTAGTGATTGGCATTCTAGATTAGGTCATCCCGCATTTTCTATTTTAAAAACAATGGTCTCGAGTGATTCTTTACCTTTGTCTTCAAACGCTTTATTGAACAAGCCGTGTAATGCTTGCTCCATCAATAAAATGCACAAGTTGCCATTTTCTTCTTCTACTCTTGTTTCATCATTTCCTCTTGATATTATTTTTCTGATGTGTGGACTTCTCCTATTGCTTCCATTGATGGATTTAAATATTATGTGCTTTTTGTTGATCACTTTACTAAATATATGTGGTTATATCCTTTAAAGCACAAATCCCAGGTTCATGAAATTTTTGTTAAATTTAAAAGTTTAGTTGAAAATCGTTTTCAAACCAAGATAAGAACTCTCTATAGTGACAATGGAGGAGAATATCTTGCTTTAAAAACTTTTTTAGCAACAAATGAGATTTCACATTTTACTTCTCCGCCGCACACACCGGAACACAATGGTGTTTCCGAGCGTCGTCATCGGCATATTGTTGAGACGGGTCTTACCTTGTTATCTCATGCTTTTATGCCTAAAACATATTGGACATATGCCTTTGCAACATATGTTTATCTTATTAATAGAATGCCTACTCCTAACCTTAATCTTAAATCGCCTTTTGAGTGTTTATTTTTGCAGAAACCGAACTTAATGAAGTTGAGGATCTTTGGCTGCCTTTGCTTCCCATGGCTGCGGCCTTATGCAACGAACAAGCTCGATCAACGGTCTGCTCCGTGTGTGTTTCTTGGTTATTCAACAACTCAGAGTGCATACCTTTGCTTGGATCGATCGAGTTCTCGCATATATACCTCACGACATGTCGTATTTCATGAATATGTCTTTCCCTTTCAACTAAAATCTCCTTTGGTGTCTTCTTTTGATTGCACAGAGCCAGAGTCTTCAATGTCTACTACTGCAACAGTCACGCCTTTTACTATTAATACTCCTCTGCCTCAACAAATTATTCCACCTAATGCACCATTGCCACCTGTCTCAATCTCCTCTCACTCGGATGATTTAGCAGCATCTTTACAAGCTCCTGTCACAACAATTGCTCCACCAATTACAACAAGCCAACATTTCCCTGCACCAACATCAACTGCTACACCTACGGTCCAAACTCCTATTGCATCATTGATTCATCCACCGCTCCGTCAGTCACAACGTCAATGAAAGCCAATTGTCAAGCTGAATCTTACTGCAACTGCACCTCTATTGATAGACACACCACCAAACACTATCACTCAAGCCATGCAAGATTCAAGGTGGCGTGCTGCTATGGCAGAGGAAATCAACGCTCAACTCACCAACCATACATGGGATCTTGTCCCCCATCATCATGCAACTAACATCGTAGGATGTCGATGGGTCTTTACAGTGAAGCGTAATGCAGATGGATCAGTGGCTCGCTTCAAAGCGCGACTGGTGGCAAAGAGGTTTAATCAACGGGCTGGCATTGATTATCGCGACACTTTTAGTCCGGTAGTTAAACCGGGTACCATTCGTCTTGTCTTGAGTGTAGCTGTCTCAAACAATTGGAAACTTCGTCAATTTGACGTCAATCATGCGTTTCTTCAAGGCACCCTCAAAGAAGATGTGTATATGGCTCAACCACCCGGCTTTGTTGATCGAGATAATCCCACTGCCGTGTGTAAGTTAAGAAAGGCGGTTTACGGCTTGAAACAAGCTCCACGTGCTTGGTATAATGAATTGCGGAATTTCCTACTTCAATCCGGATTCCAAAATTCTGTCGCTGATACTAGTTTGTTCATCTACAACTCCAATGGTGCTATCCTCTATATCTTAGTCTACGTAGACGATATAATACTCACTGGAAATGATAATATTGCCATGAATCGTTTTGTTACCAAGTTCTCTTCACGTTTTTCATTAAAGGATCTAGGTCCTTTGTCTTTCTTTTTGGGCATAGAAGCTACGTATAAAACTAATGGCCTGTTAATTTCTCAATCCAGGTACATTAAGGATTTGCTTCAGCGAGTCAACATGGGGAACTGTAAGCCGGTCAACACACCCATGTGTCCACTCCAACCGATTACACTTACAATAGGAGATGCCCTTCGGGATCCTACTCAATACAGAGTTGTAATTGGAAGTTTACAGTATTTATCCCTCACAAGACCGGATATCTCCTTCGCGGTAAACCGATTATCACAATATATGCACAAACCAACCGACGTTCATTGGAATGCCGCGAAGCGCATCCTTCGTTATCTCTCGGGTACACATTCTCATGGCATATTCTTCTCCAACCAAAACACTCCATCTCTTCATGCATATACCGACGCCGACTAGGCCGGTAACAAGGATGATTACACTTCTACAAGTGCCTATATTGTTTATCTTGGCCGTCATCCGATTGGTTGGTGTTCCAAGAAACAAAGTGGTGTTGCTCGTTCCTCCACCAAAGCGGAGTACCGTTCTATTGCTGCCACTACTTCCGAGGTTTGTTGGCTCCGCTCTCTCATGACTGAAATGGGTATTCGCCTATCTACCACACCGGTCATCTATTGTGATAACATAGGCGCCGCGTATCTTGCTGCGAACCCAGTGTTTCACTCGAGAATGAAACACTTAGCTTTGGACTACCACTTCGTTCGAAATCATGTTCAATCGGGTCATCTTCGAGTCACTCATGTTACTTCTGCGGATCAATTAGCGGATGCTTTAACGAAACCACTCTCACGCTCTCGGTTTCACACGCTTTGTGTCAAGATTGGACTCACCACTGGCGGTCCATCTTGAGGGGGCGTATTAGATATAGAAATAATATAGATCAACGTTCATTTATATAATCTCATTATTGTTGTATATTTAGCTTCCTTAGTTAGACTTATCTCTTGTATATAAGTTGTACAGCTTCATTCTTAATAATACAAGAAATATATACCTTATTAGAAATAATGCGAGGAGTTGTTCGTACTCACCATGTTTCCACGAAAGATCAACTCGCCGACATTCTTACTAAGGCATTAGGACGAGCCGAGTTCGAGACGTTTGTCAACAAGTTGGGTATTCAAAACTTACATGCTCCAACTTGAAGGGGGGGTATTGAGAGACTTTAGTATACTTACCTTAATTGACATATTGTGTAATCTCTTAGTTTAGGATTACTATGCCTAAATGTATATAATCTCTGATAAGTGAATAAAGAAGGTTGACGGCTTGAAACTAAACTTGTCAATTTTATTTTAGTTTTGGTACGGTTCTACTTGATTTTTTACCTTTAAACCGATCATTTTTTTTTTCTTCTTCTAATTTCTTAAAAGTAGTTTCTCTTTTTCTCCAATGAGTTTCCAACCAATGTAACGTTAAAGAGGAAGGGGCCAAGTTGTCCATGCAATGATGCAAAAGTGCCTTCGATGCTCTACTTTTATGTTGTTTTTGGTTCTTAGTCTTTATATCTTCACGATAGCAACAAATCTACCGTTTGGCATCTTGAATCTACTAAAATAACATTATCGCAAAACTATTTAATTGAGAAATCACTTTCTAAAGATACAATATGTCTGCTACTTTTAAAATGGATGCGTAATCGATGTTTTTATTTTATTTTGAATATATAAAAAAACACCTTTTCGTGATTTTACCGATACTTTGTTGGAATATATTAACATTTTGACTATTGATTAGCTCCACGAAGAATTGAAGATATATATTTGTGGATACAACAAGCTTAGTTAAGTGAGAAATCGAAATGCGAGTAAAAGTGTGGTCCACATTGTAGCGATAATATTTTTTGATGCTCGAATTTTGATATTCGAATACTCACGTGGAAATTATATCTTTCATAAAATTTTGAAAGATACATAAAAAAGAGAGTCCCGCATCAGAACGAATTTAGAATTTCCAAAGAAAAAAAAAATACTTGGAACTTATAGAGGGCATATGGGTATGTGTGTCAAGGGAAAGAAGAGAGTTATTAGTGAAAAATGAAAAGGTATACTTTTGTCGTTAAGTGAAGTGCGTCGTCGCTTTCGGACGAAGCCCTGCATGTTGGTCGATCTTGGATTTGTATTCATTGAATTTTCTTCTTATCCAGTTTCTAAATTTTTGTTCTGTTTCTCAATTAGTATTTTGACGCCTTGCAAAAGCATATCAAATTATCACGCGTTCTTAATTGATGACATTAGAAATGAAATTTTTTTTGCGTTAATGTCATCTTATGTCTTTTTTATTTACCATCTGAGATTTTTTTTTTATATATATAAAAACAAATACAAAATATATAACAACAAACAATATTCGAAAAAGTCTAAACTTGCGGAAATAACAAATTTTCCGAAGACAAAAATCAAAAGAGACAATCATACATTTACATATTATTTTTTTAACCAATTCAAACTTTCCATACTACACAACTCAAAACGATTTTCGGGATTGACTGAGCAGCGAAATCCAAAAAAATACTGCACTAAACTCGAACAATCTAATAGACTTGAAACAATCGTCGAGGTGCTATACATGCAAGACAGAACTAGCGGCAAGAAAAGATTGATCTTATGAGAATAACAAAGACAAAAATCCAAAAACTCCCTAAAAGAAACTCGACCGGAGAGAGGAGATCTCAACCATATCCAATTATATAGATCTCATATTTATCACTTTCATATTTATCCATCTCTTCTTTTATAAGTATCTTACTTTTTTACGGGTATAAAATTACTATTCTAAATAAAATATTATTCATTCGATAAAAACTATACTTATATTATGTCAATATACTCTAATGTATATATATATATATATATATATATATATATATA
>OVAV01002897.1:0-10540 GCA_900406375.1 Iberis amara
ATGAAAAATAAAAACATCACATCAATACCACTTCTTTTTTTTCTCTCACCCTTTCAAGGACTATAGTATTTGCTCAAAGTGAAAGTGGACTATAATGAAAGATAAACACAAAATCCACTAAAGTGAAAATAATTTAGGACAAAGTACACTTGAATGTAATTTATCCTTATTGGGTTTAATTGGAAGAAACTTTGTTAAGAACTACCAATAGAGGTGGTCTTAGAACCTCAAACTTGCCATGTGTTTTAATTCTACTGGTCCAACATTATTTATTTATTGAAAAATTATTTACATAATAAAATATTGATAAATATATATTTATTTTATTATTAAGAACCAAGATGGAAGATGCTCTTATATCCACACAATTAATTAAATACATTGGACTATCAATAAAAAATGACCAAATCTACCCCCGTGTGATGATATTTTTTCAAGTACATATAGTTTAAAAATTGAATACTCACATAAATAAATAATTAAATAAATAATTAAATAANTTAACTTGTTCAGAAATTCGCAAGATCAAATTCAAAAACATGTACGATCAGTCAAAGAAACAATAAAATAAAGTAAAAGCCTAATCTAATCTATGATGCGTTTTGTTATCATGTGTGCTTATTATTATTTATTTTTTTTACACTTCTTTTTTATTTTACATTGCTTCAAATTTATTTTTAAATTATAATTTTTTTTTATAACCACAACATCTGAATCAACTTTAAACCTCACAATATATTGAAAAAAAAAAACTCACAATACATTTTCACATATTCAAAATTATTTTTAACCTTGTTCATATTATTTGAAGATTCCATGTCAATATAAGAGTAAGTCATGAGCCCAAGTAGAGTAAGTTAATAAACTTGCGGTCCTTTTTAAGTTCTAATTTTTAGTTTAAAAGCAGCATATTTTTAAAAAGTTATTTAAATTTTGTATATTTTTCTTTTAAATTACAACTTTTAAGATCTTAAAATCGGTTCTGTCAATATATTTTTAAAAAGCCTAAATATTTGGTCCAAGCTAACTTTTTATATGTATTAGTAAATTTATGTAAAATTATATTGCAGTTTTACTATAATATACATCTCCTTCAAACAAACCGCACTTAAACTGTATCGCTCTACGGAATTTTTTTCTCAATATAATTGATATGCTATCACTATTTAGTACCAAATCTTTTAGTTTTGGTTATAAAAGTAGAGTAAAATTTTTTTCCCAAGAATATCACAAATTTAAATGACTTAGAACATTTAAATCTTAAACCTCAAAACTAAACTCAAACTCAATAATTTACTATTCAAAAACAATTTTGCACTGCATATAATTTTTGTTACCATTCAAAAAAAAATTTGTACTGTTTATTTTGTACAAACCGCACTTGTCTTGCTTTCTGCACAAACCGCAGTTATACCGCATTGTCCCGCTAATTTTGTTTACCCGCACCGAGTGATCCGCTATTAACATTTGGACCCTATATGTGGTGTGTTGTGTTTAACTTGAATTACACATTGTTAAATAAGCACCCAAACAGCTAGAACTTTTTTTTTGTCAGCCAAACAGCTAGAAGCCTAGAACTTAACGAGGTATTTCACTTATATAGATGTTTCTTACTTTCATTAGTTTGTAGATTTCGAAAATATTTCTGGGTAATGAGTGCAAAAAATTGTGACAAAAAAAGCAAATAATAATCAAAAACTAGTAAGAGGTATAACCGAAACAATAATAATAATTTTTATAATGCGGATAAACATGACTTATAAAAATATTAAAAACACACATCATTTATAAAAACATGAACATAATCGTAGAAGACATTTCAAACTCACGTATCAGGCCTTTTTTATTAATCAATATCATCTCTTTGGAAGAAAAAAAATCATAAAAGACATTTCTCCTTGAGGCTGCTAACAGTGTCTTTAAGACTTGATTTCAAAGGAATAAACTCAACTCCCAAATTTTTCACTTTCTCCAAACACACTTCATATACCGTTTCATTCATCTCATTTTCTCCACACCTGAAAGAAAACCAAAAGAAGTTCTCAGAAAACTAATATGGACTTAGCATGATAATAAGTAGGGATGTTCATTTCAGATAACATATCGGATAGTACCGGCGGGTAAAAACTGGGTACAAATAATTCGAGCATTTAAAATGAGTAGCCAAAACATATCCGTAAAAATACGAATCGAATATTAGTAGGTAAATGTTGGTAAGAGTCGGTTCGGGTAACTAAAATCATTATCCATAAATACTCGAACTTGAAATATATAAAAAAATAACCAAATTCAAATTCACAATGAAATATTGTTTACCTAGCTCATTATCTCTTATAAAAATTAATTATAAAATTGATTGAAATAGTTTTAAAAAATCATAAATTTACCATAAATACGAATTTTTTAAAAAGAAATTTAGCATCTACAAAATTTTATCCTTTGTTAAAACACAAAAAGTTATATCTATTTTAAGAAAATACTAGTAGAGTTATTATTCTTATAACATATTCTAAAATTGCAACTATTAATTAAGGGTGATATGAGGATCCGAATAATTATTTTACCCGATCTTTATCTTTTCTTTTTTAATTTGATCTAAACGGATAATTATAATTATTTGTACCTAATTTATCCGTAAATACACATGAAAAATAGTGTAACCTGATCCAAAATGCTCAGACCTAATGATAAGTAAAAGAGGAATAATAGAGGAAAAGGGAAAACTCACTTGTTAGTATCAGCAATGCACAACTCTGGAAATAACTCACGCAAGCTCTCTGTAATATCGTTAACAGACACACTTGGACCATCCATTATGTATCTGCCATTTGCTGAAGGAGTCTCCAATGCTTTGATATGAGCCGAAGCAACATCTCTCACGTCAACAAACCTGTAGAATCTATGATTGAAAGGGTTCTTACCATCTATTATGTCCACTATCATCTCAACTGAAAAGTTGAGACTTGGTTGCAAAAGTGGTCCGATTATAAATCCTGGATTCATCACAACCATGTCGATTTTGTTGTCTTTGGCAAATTTCCAAGCTGCATTCTCAGCCAAAGTCTTGGCCAATGGATACCAATTCTAAAAAGGAAAGTGCAAAAGTTTATGAAAGAATCAGAACTCTCCAAAGATTGATATGTTCATAACAATATAAAATTATATAGATATTGGTCAGTCGAATTCGTTCAAATTATTTAAGATTATATAAAAAAATATAAATTCTTTTAGTTTTAGTTTTTTAAAATATCAAACTTATAATTGTTGTAAAAATACTACAAAACCGTTTTTGTCACATTAATTTCTTAACTACAACGGACCGGCTCAGTAAATAAAACTCTAATAAAAAGAGAAAATGAACTCGCATAGCGAATGACCAGGTTCGATCTTTGGTATGGTAACAAGACAACATAAGTGACAACCACTACACCACTCGCTCCTCCACAAAACCGTTTTTTGTTCTATAAATATTACAAATTTAAAATAGCTTTATAACTTTAAATTTAAACTTTAAACCTCCAAAACTAAACTCGAACCTCCTGAAAACTAAAAAGTAAACTCTAATTAATAAATTCAAACCCAAAATTAAATTTCAAAACCTTTAAAATTTTGATTTTATGTTTGTGTTGGTTTTGAAATGTAAACATTTTAATGGCATTTTTAAAACAATTGGAAGTGTGGTTATTTTGCAACATTAAAACATATTTTTCTGAAATTACTTTTAAAAAATAAAACATATTAATATTCCAATGACCTTTGTCTCCATGCATACAGTTGGATCCGAGAAGAAAGTTTCGTCCACTATGTCATTTGGTCCCAAAGGAGGTAGATGAAAAATAACAGCACCAAGGGAAGATGTTAGAACCACCCTTTTGACAGATGAAGCTTTTTTACATGTTGTAAGTACGTTGATAGTACCCTTTACTGCTGGATCAATTAGCTCAGTCTAAACCCAAAAAAAAAAAAAAAAGAGAGATTGATAAATTTGCTTAATGCTATATACACTTGTAGTTGTTGACAAACAAACCTGAGGATCTGTAACAGTGAATATAACCGGAGAAGCTGTATGAAACACAGCATCACAACCTTCGATAGCTTGTTCAAAAGAACATTCTTCCAAAAGATCTGCTTTGAACAATTTAAGTCTTTCTTTTGCACCTTCTAGTGCTAGAAGATGTTCTGTTTTCTTCAAGTCATCTAAAGAGATAAGAAACAGTAAATAATGAGCTTTAAAGTAACATACTTCATTTGAGTTATAGGGAACTAACTTGGGTCTCTAACGGTGGCTCTGACGGTGTAGCCACGGAGGAGCAAAAGCTTAACAATCCAAGATGCTATGTAACCGGAAGCTCCAGTGACGCAGACCTCTTTTCCTCCTCCGCTCATTTTATCTTTATTGATAGACCTTTGGTAATTCACAACACAAGTGTATCTATAAATAAGTTATTGTAACATATTTATAATTTTCTTTAACAAAAAAAAAAAAAACATATTTATAATTTTATCATGTAAATAAATATATAGAATATAGAAGAAAATTTATACCTATAGAAAACCCGGATGCCCAAATATTATAAATAAAAAGGATTGTATTGGTATTAGAAAAGATGTGTATTTTACAAATGAGCAAATGACTCTATATATAGAAGAAAATAGATATACTTGTTAATTTGGACTCCACCTGCTCCACTCAATAGTTTTAAAAAAAAACTCAGTTTGACAGGTGACAAAGCACGTTAGTTACATCTTTTAAAATGTTTTTAAGCATGTGATTTTTGTTGAAAATTTGATAGTTAGACTAATCTACTAAAATCTATATTTTATTATGTTTTAAATAATATATTCTGCCCCCATGAACAATAATGGATCGATATTGATGAGAAGTGAGTAGAGGTTAATAAGGTTGTAGCCTTGTAGGTAGGTTACAATAACCTTAAATGTTAAGAGATTGATCAGAAAATGGTCTTAACCTACACATATTTATATGCGAATTCGATTAATGTTATTGGTAGGCATTTACATATATTATATACCAAAATTTGTATATGAAGACTCTGGATTTTTTTTTATCATATCATCTAACAAGCTTGTAAATACTAGGTGTTTTTTTTTTGGTTAAATACTAGGTGTTGTTAACTTAACTAGAAAATATCAATAGTAAAATTTGGTCCGGAAAAATATTCTAACTTCGATCCATAATTTCTCAAATAAAAAGACAAACTCATAATTCATTAATTCATAAATATCACTCCGAAAGCCGAACAATAATCAAACTATAGCTTCCACAAATCTATTATATAATAAGACCTAAGTTGTTATCAGTTAGAACTTAGAAACATATATATTTTCCATATCTTTCCGACCAATAAATAAAGAAGTATATCCTAACTTTAGAATGATGCCATTAAACGACAAAACTCTCAGCTACACGAATATCTTTATTAGTTTATTTACAACAAATATCAACAGATTGATACAAAAAGGAAGTATATGACTCGATCCAGTGCCACAGTACATGAAATTAGTCTAACATTAAATTTGACTATGGCTCCGTTCGTTTCTGTATCTAGATGCAGCATCCAGATATAGTATCTAGATGTAGCATCCAGATGATACATCTGGATGCAGCATTTGGATGTTGCATCAAGATGTTGTTCGTTTTCAAATCTACATTTGACATCTTGATATTGCATCTAAATGTAGTTTTGTTCGTTTTTGAATTTATAAACATATCCAGATACATTTTTTCAAAAATAACATTAATTTTTATGCCAAAAACGTGTTTTTCCGCAAAAACACGGAAAGCGTTTCTCCGCCAAAAGTGAGGAAACATTTTTTTGCCGAGAAAGCGAAAACGGATTTTTTCGCAAAAGCACGGAAAACCCACCAAAAATGCATAACCACATTTTTTTGACAAAAACGCGGAACTACGTTTTTCTGAGAAAAACGCGGAAACACGTTTTTCCGACAAAAAACACGAAAATCCGTTTCCGCGTTTTTGGCAAAACACTGCGTTTCCGCGTTTTTAGAGAAAAACCGTGTTCGTGGCAGAAAACCGCGTTTTCGTGTTTTTGTCATAAAACCAAGATTTCGTAGAAAACCGCGTTTCCACGTTTTTTGCGGTGTGTCCGTGTTTTTTGCGAAAAATCGCATTTCCGCATTTTTGGCAAAAATTGCGTTTCCGCGTTGTTGGCGAAAACTGCGTTTCCGCGTTTTTTTGCGAAAAATCGCGTTTGTGGCAGAAAACAGTGTTTCCGCGTTTTTGTCAGAAAACCACGTTTCCGCGTATTTGGCGAAAAACCGCGTTTTTGCGTTTTTGGCGAAAAACCGCGTTTCTGCGTTTTTGGCGAAAAACCGCGTTTCTGCGATTTTGACGAAAAACTCCGTTTTTGGCGGAAAACCACGTTTCTTCATTTTTGGCGGAAACCCGCGTTTCCGAGTTTTTGGCAAAAAACTATGTTTCTGCTTTTTTGTGAAAAACCGCGTTTGTGGTCGAAAACCGCGTTTATGTGTTTATGGCGGAAAACCGCGTTTCTGCATTTTGGCGGAAAATCGTGTTTCTGCGTTTTTGGCGAAAAACCGCGTTTCCGCGTTTTTGGCGAAAAACTGTGTTTTCGCATTTTTGGTGAAAAACCATGTTTTCGCGTTTGTGGCGAAAAATCGCGTTTCTGCATTTTTTGGTGAAAAAACCGTGTTTCCGTGTTTTTGGCGAAAAACCGTGTTTCCACGTTTTTTGGCGAGAAACTGCATTTCTGCGTTTTTTGGTGGAAAACCGCGTTTTTGGGTTTTTGGCGAAAACCACGTTTCCATGTTTTTGGCGAAAATCCGTGTTTCCGCGTTTTTGACGGAAAACCGTGTTTTTGGCGAAACCCCGCATTTTTGGCCGTAAAACGTATTTCCTCTCAAAA
The DNA here is from genome assembly GCA_900406375.1 of Iberis amara. Classification (NCBI taxonomy): domain Eukaryota; kingdom Viridiplantae; phylum Streptophyta; class Magnoliopsida; order Brassicales; family Brassicaceae; genus Iberis; species Iberis amara. The sequence goes on from OVAV01002897.1 coordinate 6,909, forward strand.
AAATTTTCTTACATTTGAGATGCTAGATGATGTATCCAAACTCTACTTTTTTAATATCTAAAATATTCAGATATTTTGGATATTCAAAAATTTATATCCTGATTTTGTATCCAGATACCATTTCTAAATAGAACAAACGAACAACATAATTTTTTTTCATAGACCGGTTCGGTAAATCAAACACTATTAGAAGAAGAATTGAACACACACAGTAAATAAACAAATTTGATCCCTAATCTAATAACAAGTCAGTAAAAATGACAATCATTAAACCATTTCTTCCTTGTTATTCTCCATAACTTAAATTACTCCATTAATATACTAACAATACACATTATTTGTAAAAAATACTCATTATATAATTATAAATACATGAACATAATCATAAAAGACATTTCTCCTTGAGGCTGACAACAGTGTCTTTAAGACTTGTTTTTATAGGAGTAAACTCAACTCCCAAATTCTTCACTTTCTCCAAACACATGTTGAACATCATTTCAGTCATTTCACTTTCTCCATTCCTGAAAACAAAATATAAAAAAAAAAAAAAATTTGAAACCTGTTGGTCAAGTTTATGAACTTATAACATCAACTTTATAAATATTGTTAGAAGAAATATAAAAAAGTTTTTTTTGTTTTTATAAGTATGATCTGTTTGATAATAAAGTAGTATATATATAGAAAATATTTCTGACTACTTTATTTGGTCGCAAATTAGTAAGAAACTTTATAACGGTCAATAGTAATGGTTATGAAAATTTATAATTAACATATTTGGTCTCTAAACTTTCAATCAGTCAAATTTCTAAAGATTTTATTTTTTCCTATCAATTTTCGATTAATGTTCCTACCAACTTTTAGCTATTTGCCGAGTACATTTTAAATTTCTAACCAAAATTTTGCCTAATTATCAAATTGGTTGAAAATTAGTCAAAAATATTTCCGACTCAATAATTAATTGGAGATGTAATCGGAAATGGACCTTTCTTATAGTAGATGACAAGTAAAATATAGAGGGAAAGAGAACTCACATATCAGCAATACACAAATCTGGAAATAACTCACTCAAGCTCTCTCTAATGTCGCTTACCGACATATTTGGACCCTCGATGATGTACCTCCCTGTGGCCGAAGGAGTCTCCAATGCTTTGATGTGAGCAGAAGCAACATCTCTCACGTCCACGAATCTGTAGTATCTATTATTGAAAGGGTTTTTTCCATTTATCAAGTTCACTATCATCTCAGCTGTGAAATTAAGAGTTGGTTGCAAAAGTGGTCCAATTGTATATCCTGGATTGATCACAACCATGTCCATTTCGTTTTCTTTTGCAAATTTCCAAGCTGCATTCTCTGCCAAAATCTTGGAGAGTGGATACCAAAGCTTAAGAGGCAAAAAACGAAAAAGTTTGAGAAAGAATCAGAACTCTCGAAAATTGATATGTTTACAACAATAGAAAACTCTTAAGAAAATTTTGCATATCTCTAAGATTAGAGAGATGTGTCCAAATTAGGTATGGGCATTTGGGTATTCGTTTTATTTCGATTCGGTTCTTCCGAGTTTCGGGTTGTTCATATAATATATGAATTTAAGATCCATTCAGGTATTTTTAAAGTTTGATTCGGTTATTAATATTTCAGTTCGGTTTAGGTAATTCGGATAATAGATTTTGATATCTATTCGAGTAGTTCTTTCATTTGGTTAGGATACCCATTTGGATATTTTGGTTCCTATACGGTTTTTTGATCAAAAAATCCTTAATAAAAATGAAAATAATTACTTTAACTAATATTGTGTAATTTAAATATATGTAATTGTAATATATGTATATTTTTAAAAAAATACTGTTTTGTTTTTGGTGAAATTTGGATAGTGCGGTTCCGGTTATTCGGATAATAAATATTGATATCCATGCGGATAATTTCATAATTCGGTTCGGTTTGGTTTGGTTCTTCGGAAATAGTTATTTTGCCTACTCCTAATTAGGATTAACCACAATAATAATTCAAACAACAGAAAGTTATACGGACCTTTGCCTCCATGCATAGATTTGGATCGGAAAAGCAAGTCTCATCCGCTATGTCGTTTGGTCCCAAAGGAGGTTGACGAACAACAACAGCAGCAGTGGAAGATGTTAGAATCACCCTTTTAACAGATGAAACTTTTCTGCATGTCTTAAGAACATTCATTGTACCCTTCACTGCTGGATCAATCAGCTCAATCTAAACAAAACAAAAAGATTTTGATAAATTTGCTTAAAACTATATTATACTCCCTCCGTTTTGTTTTAATGGTTGTTTTAGAGGTTTGTTTTTGTTTCAAATTAACTGTCAATTGTCATTTAAAGTTTTCAATGAAAAAATTAAATGCGTTTCTGACCAATAGAATAATTGCAGTAAATTTTTTGATTGGTTGGTTTTGAAAATTTATGCATGTTTTTATAGAAAATACAAATTTTTTAATCAGTGTGAAATGACCTTAAACAACTACTCCCTCCGTTTCACAATATAAGTAGTTTTAGAGAAAAAAATTTGTTTCAAAATAATTGTTGTTTTCACTTTTCAATACAAAATTTAATGTATTTTTGTGTTTTTTGACTCTTTATATTCTGCAGAATGATTTATTATTGGTTGGTTTGTTTTGGAATGCGGTTTTTATCTTGGAATGTTAAAAATTAAATAACTTTCTTAATAGTTGTGCCATAACCTTAAACTACTTATATTGTGAAACAGAGGGAGTATTAAAACAAAACAAAGAGAATATACATTTGGAGTTGTTGACAAACAAACCTGAGGATCTTTAACAGTGAATATAACCGGAGAAGCTGTATGAAACACAGCATCACAACCTTCTATAGCATGTTCAAAAGAACATTCTTCTAAAAGATCTGCTTTGAACAATTTGAGTCTTTCTTTTGCACCTTCTAGTGCAAGAAGATGTTCTGTTTTCTTCAGGTCATCTAAAGAGATAAGAAACAGTAAATAATGAGCTTCAAAGTAACATACTTCATTTGAGTTAAAGGGAACTAACTTGGGTCTCTAACGGTGGCTCTGACGGTGTAGCCACGAAGGAGCAAAAGCTTAACAATCCAAGATGCTATGTAACCGGAAGCTCCAGTGACACAGACTTCTTTTCCTCCTCCGCTCATTTCTCTCTTCTCTTGCTCTTTATTGATAAAAAAAAAATTTGTTTATAAATGAAGATACATTTTCTAACAAACACACAAGTATAAATAAGTGGCTGTCTTTTTTTTCCATATAAGAATTATCCGTACTTTAAAATAAGTGAAACGCACGTTATTAAAAAAAAAAACAGCCTTTTATAAGCACCGTTATGCCGCCCACATAAAAGAACCGTATTTTTCTACTGTATTGTAATAAACGGTACAATGACTAACCCACCAGCATATATACAACATATATACAGGATTATATATTATTTTTTGTAATTTTTGCCTTCTAGAATTTTGAGTTTTTTTTTTTTTCACCATTTGGGCCACAACAGGCCGGCCCAATAGCCAGTTCCTGCATAATAGCAGGCAATTCNTATGAATGCCACTAGGCCAAGGCCACTTCCCGAAATAAATAATCTTGTTTTTTTTGTCGTCTTTATTTATTAAAACTGAAACATTACA
>OVAV01002898.1:0-10539 GCA_900406375.1 Iberis amara
CTCTCTCTCTCTCTCTCTGTCTGTCGAATCTCACTGCTTCAATGGCGTCTTTTGAGCGTTTCGACGACATGTCCGACATGAGATTGAAGCCTAAGATTCTCAGAAACCTTCTCTCCGAGTATGTTCCCAACGAGAATCAGCCTGTCACCAACTATTTATCACTCTCCAAGGTTGTATCGACTATCTCCACCCACAAGCTCTTATCTGAGCCTCCGCTAGCTTCAACTGATAAGAAGCTTCAAGCTAAGTCTAAATCAGCCGTTGATGATTGGATTGAGAGGTTATTGGCTCTAATTTCTTCGGATATGGTACGAATTATGTCTTATTTCAGTGTTTTNNNNTTTTCTTCTTCGATTACTCTTATAAATTTGGAATCCAATTGTGTGAGCTGTTTTGGATTTGGTTGTAGCCAGATAAATGCTGGGTGGGTATTTGTTTGATAGGAGTAACTTGTAAAGAATGCAGCTCAGAACGTTTCTTTAGTTCTTACTCTGTTTGGTTCAACAGTTTACTTTCACATATTAAGGTATGTATGAGGCTACTCAATTGTCTGATTTGTTCCATCATCTAGAAGTGCATAATTTTGTATTTGATTTTTCAAACAGAATCCAGGAAGTTCTAGAATTGTTCGAGTGGCTTCCTGTACCTCAATCTCTGATCTCCTTACAAGGTTTGTATTTGAATCTCTTGTACTTTGCTTTGTGGTTTGTTATTTTTAGTTTTCTCTCATCAAAGCCTGCTATGTTTAACAGATAATATGCTATGTACATCAGATTGGTTTAGTTTAGAGAACTATAGATGATGTGCTCTGCAATGTCTGTGTTCTTTTAGTTCTATTGTGAATGATGGATATCGGTCTAGTCCTTAATAAAATGCTTAGTTTCTTTATAATGAGACATTTTATATTGCAATGCATTGTACATGATATCCCATTCTTATACATGTTTCTTTTTGTCTACCATTTCCTTGGGTCTGCTTTTTGTAACTAGAAACTTTTTGAAATCTTAGATGCTTTTTATTGAATCAGACTGTCTAGATTTCCTAATGCGAAGAAAGATGCAGTTTCACATGCCGCGCAAGTAATGCTTCCAATTATTAAACTATTGGATGAAGATTCTTCAGAAGCAGTATTGGTAAGTGCCACATTTTAAATGTTCTCCAGTTTTTAAGCACCAGATTTTCTCAATTTTTCTGTTTGAAGATTCTTTTTATTCCATAACACTCTTGTATACTTGGAATTATAAGAGAAAAAGTCAGCTTCTTTCCTAAAAAATTGGTTTTGTGCCAATTCATTACTATTCTACCACCCTCGAATAATGTATCAGTTCCTCTATTTGAATCCCGTGTAGCTGAATCATAACCTACTAGAACTCTTGATTGCTATAAGAATTCTGATAATGTGTCATTGCAAGAATTCTCAAATCTCAATTCGACTTTGTGATTGGTATTTATATGTGCAGGAAGGCATTGTTCAATTGCTGAGTACGATTGTAATCTTGTTTCCTGCTGCCTTCCAAAATACTTATGAAAAGGTCTGCTCTCTTCTCTTCTCTTCTTAATGTATTTGTATATATAATCTCCTGAACTTTCAGTATCAGTATTTCGATAGCTACATTACCACAGTTCGTAGTCTAATGAATAAATGCACAAATGCCTAGGTGCTATCGTAATTATTTGGAAAATATATCGAGTTTATTTGAAATGCTATTCCTCAGCAGGTTGAAGTCGCTATTGCCTCGAAAGTATTTTCTCCAAAAACAAGTTCTAATATGTTAAAGGTATTTCATCTTTTTGTTTAATCTCTTTTCATAATTCCCATCAACTAAGTAAGGAAATATTGACGTGCTTCTTTCCTTCTTTCTCAATCCTCAGAAATTTGCCCACTTTCTAGCATTGCTCCCTAAAGCTAATAAAGGGGATGAGGGCAGCTGGTCCTTGATGATGCAAAAGCTGTTAATATCTATCAATGAACATTTAAACAACTTTTTTCAAGATCTAGAAGAAAGTAATTTGTTAGTTTCTTTTCTCTCTTTGTGTGCGGCTATAGTTTTTCTGATAAAACATGCTGATGTTTGTCGCAGAAGCAATAGGAACAAAAGCAATCCAACGATTGGCTCCTTCTGGAAAAAACCCTCCTCCCTTGGGAGGTGAAAATGGGGGTTTGGATGATAAAGCGTGGAACTCTCAACAATTGATTGTATCCAGGGTTTCTGCACTTATGTTCTGCAGCTCAACAATGCTAATTAGCTCGTACAAATCTAAGGTAGTATGATTTCTTCTCTCGGTTGGACTATTTACCACTTCTCTTGATTTTTGAGGCTGGAGAGAGAGAGATTTTTTGTACTTGATCATCAATAGTTAAGTATGCAATTTAGTTGTATAGATAAAGCATCCTTGTTAAAGCATCAAGTGAAGCATGTTCCTGCTTGTGCCCTATCCAAATTTGCTTACTGCTTTGTTGAAGTCGCTCTGGATGTGTGCTACTATATAATCCAAACATGTCATTTGCTTCTTAAGGATCCTGATATTCTTTCTTTCAACTTTCAGGTTAATATTCCAGTTGGCTCATTATTATCCCTTGTTGAGCGGGTGCTGGCAGTGAACGGCTCTCTACCTCGAGCCATGTCACCGTACATTGATCAAGAATTGGTTTGTGCAGAACTTCCGAATTTGCATTCGTCGGCTCTGGAACTGTTGCTCGCTACTATAAAGAGTATCCGAAGGTAAACCATTCTCCTTTCATTTGTGCTGGTAGCGGAAGCGGTTATTTCTTTTTAACCTGGTCTGTTACCTCCATCGGGAAAAATTATATATAAGTGTGTTTTCAACTGAAACCTGACATTACTTTCATTGACACTGATAACACTTATACTTTTGTTGGCATTTAAAGATTCTGTGAGCTAGTAATTTTCTTATGTTGTTGTCCCAAACAATGGATTGTTACTACATGTTTATGTTCGGTTGGAACTAAATACATACTCATATTGATTCATTTTGCAGCCAACTTTTACCATATGCTGCATCTGTGGTGAGACTAGTTAGTAGTTACTTTAAGAAATGTTCATTGCCAGAATTGAGAATAAAGCTCTACTCAGTCATTACAACGTTGCTCAAATCCATGGGTGTAGGTAATAATGTCACAAGACATTGACTTTGTTTGCATTTTCATTTATGTTATAATAATTAATATCACTTCTGCTAACATACTTCTCTGACCAGGAATGGCAATGCAACTAGCACAGGAACTTGTCACTAATGCTTCTAACGATCTAGACCCGACAAGTGTAGAAGGAATTGATGTGGTATCGTGCCAAAGCCCTGCTCTTTCTAAGAGAACTCTTCAGCCTTGCAGTAAGAAAAGGAAGCATTCAACTAATTCAGGATTTGAGGCAGAGAATTCTGCTTTTGAAGTGGCAATCCCTCACAATCACTCGAGCAGTCCAATTTCATTGAAGATAGCAGCTCTTGAGGCACTGGAAACTCTTCTCACCATCGTAAGCTTTTTAGAAACTTATTACCATAAAAATTCAGCATTTTATCAACACTGAACTTAGTAGGAAGTTGATCTCTGTTGTTTAGCTACTTGATTACCTACTCATACTCACCATATTTCTTAGCGATTTGATTACATCAATATAATCGGTTTAATCAAATATAATTCTTTTGTTTCTGGTCTTAGGGTGGTGCATTGGGATCTGATAGCTGGAGAGATCGTGTCGATAATCTTGTAATGATCACAGCAATAAAAGCTTGTGAAGGGAGATGGGCCAATGCTGAAACCTACCGTTTATCTAATAAGTCGACTACGGATCTGGTTGAGTTTCAGCTTGCCTCGCTGCGTGCCTTTTTGGCATCTCTCGTTTCTCCATCACGAGTACGCCCTACATATTTAGCGGAAGGGTTTGAGCTTTTCCAAACAGGTTTGTTGTCATGAACTGAACTAAGCTTTGAAAGCTAGAAAGACAGATATGACGCTTATATCGGACTTTTGAACAGGTAAAATCCAGGCGGGGTTGAAAGTTGCTGGATTTTGTGATCACGCTCTCATGTCTCTTGAAGTTGTCATACACCCAAGGGCACTTCCAGTCGACAGTCTCCCTTCACTTAGCAACCGATTCCCCGAAAGCAATTCTCTGGCTAGCCAAAGACACAACACACCTAATCTGAATAAGTTTGGCGATGGTGATGGTCTATTCAACGGATGGCTGGCAAACGCTGATGTCCCTTCTAATAACGAGATTCAGAGATCCTCGGCTGCGAGTTTACCTCTCCAAGAAACCAAAAGATTGAAACTTGGTAATGATTTAGCTACTGTCGTGTCTTTGAGTGTAGAAGATCATACAGATGTGGTTTCAACAGAGAATGTTCAACAAGCTGATGTGCCTGAAAATGTTACTGAGGAGCCTGTAGGACTTGTGTCAGACAAAGATGTCGCGACTCCCAAAGTAGTGAGTGGGGCTCGAGAGGAAGAGGATTTAACGGTTAAGGATAGTTTGATGGAGGAAGCAGCAATTGGTAAGATGAGAGAATCCTTGGGTGAATCTGATGATGATTCAGTTCCAAGTCTTCAGGATGATGATTATCTCACTTCTGATTCTGATGTTGAATCTTAATGCATGACAAAAGCGTGCATTAACTTAAAAAGTTTTGATCAATTGTTTTTTATTGCTTTCTTCTTTACTTAAAAGAGAACTCAGTTGGCACATTTCTTTACATAATCGCGACTTCATAACCATTTAAAAAGAAAGAAATTAGGGCACGCCTAGATTTCTTCTACAATGAATTATTTTTCTAATATAAGTGTGTTCTTTGGTACTATCAATGGTTATAAATAAAAGACATCTTAAAAAATACCATATTTTTTAGACTGTTTTTTGCGCCTAAAGTATTTCAAAAATACCATGCCTAAATTAATTTAAAATTACTATACAAATATTTTGGTTTCAGAAAAACTACAACTTTAAAATAGGTTTAAAATATCAAATTTCAATCATAATTTCTTCAAAACTAAACTCAAATTCTAATTAGTAAATCGAAACCTAAAATTTAAATTTTAAACTCTTAAAATTTATATCAATACTCTTATTTGAGATTTGGAATCAAATAATTAATTGTTCTTTATAGAATATAAAAATGAATCAGAGATGGCAAAGCCATAACAAGAGGACATAAACTTTGGAAAAAGAAAATAAAAGAGCATCAACACACACATAGCTTCCTTGAAGCTTTCCTTTTCTCCATTCCTGCATTATGATCCAAATTCCAACATATACACAGTTATAAAACATACACACATCTTCTAAAAGACTTTGAGAACAGAATTCATCAAACTTACATATCTTGTTGAAGGCAACAATGTCACAACTCTGGACAAATTCATTGATCGGCTCAACAGTAAGTTGCTCTTCGATCATGGTGTCAATAGACACAAGGTCATCAACAATGGTGCACATGATCTGCAACTTCTTGATACCATAACCAACAGGTACAAGCTTCGATGCTCCCCAAAACAATCCTTCCATTTGAATGGATCTCACTGCTTCCTCTAGCTTCTTCATGTCGGTCTCATCATCCCACGGCTTTATATCAATCAAAACTGACGACTTTCCAGATTCCTTCTTCTTTGTAGATGCCTTCACAGAAGCTGCTCTCTCTTCAGCAGCCTTCTTTTCCTCTTCGGTCTCTTCCCCGAAAAGGTCAACATCATCGTCGTCATCATCATCAGCTGCAGCTACAGGGGGAGTAGCAATGGCCTCTTCTGTGATTGGGACTGATCCCTCAACAACAACACCACTACCTTCACCAGAGACACCACTGTACAAAGTTTAAGGAAATTACATAAGCGGAATCCAAACAACAAAAACCTTTCAAGTCCACAAAAAAAGTGACACTTACGAGATCCTCAAGAGGGCATGAATGTGATTGTACCAACGAGATGCATTCACATACTGTGAAGTTGGAGGCTTTGCAAGAGCAGCAAAGACAGTGATATCATCCTTTGAAGCCTGGTACCTGTAAACCATACTTTGTTACTCTTGTTCTACTCTGAAGAAGGAGGCTTTCCAACAATAGAACAAAAGTCTTACCCAGTGATGTAACTGCGAGTGAGTAGATGCTCGTCGAGCTTCTTCAATCCAGCATCAGAGTTAATGTTGGGGAAGGTCGCCATTGTTTTATGAAGTTGGAACCTTTTTCACTGATATAAAGCAAATCATAACAGATCAACTACTAAAACTCATCAACGATTCAGCAAAAACTCAACTTTATATATTCCTAATAAAACACCAAAAATCGATCGATTCAGTAAGATATCACTTAAGAATAATCTAGGGTTACTAGCCACTTGTATCAACAAGATTTTGAGACTGAAACAGACCTAACAGGAGCCGTAAGAACTATTGATTTGGCGAAGGAACAAACCTGAGCTTAAAGGTGCCGACTTTAACAAGAGTGCTGCAGCAAACTTAGGGAATTGATATACTTATAACCTAGTGGGCTTAATATTGGGTATAGTTAATTACTTAGGCCTTTTGCTATTGAATTAAATTCTCTTATCTATTTTTTTTTTTTTTTTGACAGTACAAATAGTTTACACTTTACCTTAATTGTGAAGTGATTTTTAAACCTTTACCAACATGAACATATTACAAACTAGTGGAACTTGGTTAGTTAATATCTTCTAAAGATTTCTTACTTTTTTGGTTTGAGTTATTAGCAATTGAGTTGTAAAGGAGAAGGTGTAAGGCTAGATAGATGAATTTCAATAACTATTCTGTGTGGAGGGAATGATTACATCCCAATGCTTGTACACTACTTGCAAACTTCGATTGTTTGGTTTCTTAGTGTTGGTTTCTTTTAGCAACTCGATTGGTGTTTATACCTTACATTCATCAAGATATAAAGGTTAATCTATGTAAATGTTTCTTTGAAGTTAATATGCAGGATATGATATGAGGTGAAATGAGGGAAGATGCCCCAAGAATATATGTGGTTACTCAATCGCCTACTTAAACACGTTTTATTTTATATAGTAAAAACATCATTTTTTATTATATATTTTATACATATAAAATATATTTTCATAGGTAGTTTTTCTAATATTTAAATTTTTAATGTGTTTTCATTTTTGATATTGTACTTCGTTGTTCATATAAAAAAATAGATTTACTTATTTAACTCTTGAAAAATTTTATTTTATAATATATGAAAATGAAAATAATAGAATAAGATAATTTTTAATAGATGTTTGATACGTGTTTCAATCTGAGTTGAATTTGATACATTTATAATTTGAGGAGTTACAAAAATGTTTTAACGTTTTGATATATAATAAGATATTAAGAACGTAGTTTTGGAAACTAATGTAGTGTTCATATGTTAGCTTTTTTTCTTTTCACTGAAAAAATTTATACAATCGAAAAGGATTACAACGAGTTAACAAAGCCGGCGGAATATACAAATTTCCCAAAATCAAAGCTCAAACAAGAGAGTCAAAGCACAAACAAAAGAGTGAAAAGAAATAGTTTAAAACAAACAAAAGGACTAGGCAAAACAATACCAAACTCTAAGAACAAAATACAAGAGAAAGAACTCAAAACTCCAAAGCAACGAAACTCTTGATCTCGAAGAACGACACTCCTTAAAACGTTAACCACGAAGGCCTCCGATGATCCATTACAGCGGAAACGAGATCCTTTTATAGTGTCTCGGACTACCTCACAAAGAAACCGGGAATACTAACAAACCGAGGGCAAATAACTGACGGCAAGAACCGACAACCTTCGGAAACGGCAAGGGCGAGATATAACACGACCCATAGAAACGCCAGAAAGTCAAACTGAAGAAGAAGCCCTCGAACTGGTTTTAATNTGCAAATAACTGACGGCAAGAACCGACAACCTTCGGAAACGGCAAGGGCGAGATATAACACGACCCATAGAAACGCTAGAAAGTCAAACTGAAGAAGAAGCCCTCGAACTGGTTTTAATGTAAAAACAAAAAGCGATCGGAACCACACCGACTAAAGCAGGTAACAAGATGAGAGGTACCAAGAATGAAACAGAGAGGGGACACAGTGGAACAGCTAGACCTGAGACCACAAGCAAACGTAACCAAGGAGCTTTAGCATAATCCACTCGTAAATGTCCACAAAACAAGCAAAAACCTAGTAACGAAAGCCCAAACACTACCTCAAACCGCAAGAAATCTTAGTCCAAATTCTAGCTTACGACCAGACCAGCCCCTAAAGACCGAACCCAAACAGGAAAAAAGGAGCAGAGACCACCAACAGACCATCTAACCGCCGCCGAAGGATAAAGGGCAAGGAGAAACTCCACCCACTGCCAACGGAACCAAAGATATGAGCCAAGACGATAACTAACCTGAGCGCCGGCGATGGAGCGGACGGAAAGGATAAGATCGCGGCTAAGCTCCAATGCGGCAAGGGAACGAGGTAGAATCGACTTCACAGCAGCCGGAACTGGAGAAAGAAACCACCCACACCTGGAAGCCACCGAAGCAAGCCACCATTCGCCGGAAGAAGCTCTCTAGCTAATTGTCGCGGCGCTAAGACCGAAGTCGCTGACCCTTGCCAAGACGCCGAAAAACCTAGACCATAGAGACGAAGCAGAAAGCTGAGGAGGAGAGGGAGACACCGAAAAAGAGAAGAAAAACGCGAAAGAAAGACGGCACAACGAAGGCTCGGCGCCGCTGCCGAGGAGGTTACACTTTGCTTAGGGTTTTATGGGAAAACGTGCCTGGCAGAGTTCAAAAACGTCTCAAACCAGTGGCGGATCTAAAAATAATTTTTATTAGGATCATAATAAAAATAAAAATAATAATATATAATATTATAATGATAGATGAAAATTTTATATAAATTAATGGGATTATATGAATGTTTTAGCATATATTTGCTGTGGTCAAATTCTAATTTTAATCAAATATTTTATCAAATATAACAAATTTATACTAAAGATTATTAAATTATTAGTTTTAGTAGGGTCAATTGACCCTATTTTCTCTTCTTTGCATCCGCCTCTATCTCAAACCCAAGTGTTCATATGTTGGTTAAGGAATTAGAATACTAATATAAAAAAATACAATTGATTTTTCTTATCAAACATAAAATTGCTAAAAAGTATATTAAGATTTGAAAAAAAAAAGAAAGAAAGACTATCGTCGTAAATGTTGATGGTAAGGTGAAGTGGCTTGAATTCGAGTCTTCCTTTTCTGTAGAAAACTTTGAAGAGATCTTTTCATTGATGCTTTTGCATTTGGAAGCTGAAGCTGATGATGTTGTAAAGAAGACTTCTCTTCCATTTCTTTGCTCGCAATTGATATTAACGATCTAGCCTACATTCATTCATAAAAACAATTAATGAATAATTAAGTAAAATTATTAATTAATTAATTAGTTAAATACACATCTACGAATGTGCATATACATACCTGAAGATTGGTAACATATGAAGAAATACACATTTTTCCATCGTAGAAAATTGTAATTCTCTGTTCTTCTTCTTCTTCCTTCTCTTGTGAGTTTTCAGAGTCTCTTGATTCTACCACACTTTAATTCCATTAAATGTAAATACTTATTAGATTCATGTTTATAATTACTTTATTTTTATTCTAATAAATTAATTTAGTTTTCAAGAGAAAAAGATCACTTACGAGGTATCTGAATAGGAATCATAAGAAGAAGTAGGAAAAAGACGAAGTTCCAAGTCGCAATATTTCTGCATCTTTAAGAGTTGTAAGAAGAAGAATTGATGAAGATGATATTGTGTTTGTATTGGGATATATTATTATGAATTTATATACATGTGTTTTTTTGTCGACAAGCGAGAGAGAGAGAGAACACGTGAACACGTNGTTGACAAGCTGCGAGAGAGAGAGAGAGAGAACACGTGAACACGTATTTTATAACGGATGTGATAACTTTATTAGGACAGGCAGATCACAAGTTTCTTTTGATTCTCTCACGTGGAAGATGCTTTTTTCTTTTCTTTGTTTTTTTTTTATATGTGCAACTTTAATATTTTGGATTTTTTTATTGGCTTAACGAGGAATAAATCATCTAATCGTGGTTTGGAGGTGTTTTACACATTCTATTTTTATATATTTCATTTGTTTTGATGATTCAATTTTGATCAAAACTCTATTAAAAATAGGTTATGCAAGTGGTTAGATTTAAATTTTAATCTAATAAAGAAATAATACAAAATGATAACTACTAAACTATTTGCTATAAAAAACTATTTGCTATTTCTCAATTTTAGTCGACTTAGTAGATGATTGATAGACTGTACAAGTATTTATTGTATAATCATAATTTTGTAGTCGTGTTTTTCTATAGTATCACTTGGATTTAAATTTGAATATTTTTTTATCAACAATATAAAACTTTAAATTGAATTCTTATCTCGGTGATAACTGACATTAACAAAAATCATTAAACTGTAAATTTATTGACAAAAAAATATATATATATATATATATGGAAAAATATTTAGAAAACTATAGGTTCATCAATATCAA
>OVAV01002900.1:0-10535 GCA_900406375.1 Iberis amara
ATATTATTTTATTGAAAATTATTGAAAAGTGATAAAATTTTTGAAGTTATGTTCGGTTTTTCATTTTTGAAGTTCGGTTTTTTTTTGTTCGAAAATCTTAATTTCGGTTAAATTTTCGTTTTTACAGTTTTTTCGACTTTTTGGTTTTTTCGGTTAATTTTAGCAAGTTCGGTTCGGTTCAAGTCGGTTCGGCTAATTTAGTAAAAAAAATTGTCGTCGCACCGAACCGAAAACCGAACTAAAATAAAAATAGTGCCGAATTAAACCGAACTAACCGAATAAACCGAATCGAATTTAAATGTCCACCCCTAAGCAAAAAAAAATTCAAAAATAACCGAGCCAATCATAACCCGACACGTGTCAGACTCTTAAGTGATCTTAAAAACCTTATCTAAGAACCGGCTCTTGTATTAGTTTAATTAAAATATTTATTTATTCCCTTTAATACACTCTAAATACACTCTAAGAACTCATTAGATCCTCCAATGGACTTGTTGTATAAGTCTTTTGTCTACACTATTTGTGCGGTTTTGTGATAGATCATGGAAACGATAAGCACATATAAGTGGGATTGGTTGAATTTTACAACTACATGATGAGCCCGGGTTTGTATACATTCAGAGGCCCATCAAGAACCCAACTTCTTAATCTTTAAGAGATATGGATCCAAACCCGATGACTCGTAACCGGTTGGACATGTACCACCCGGCTGGAAAACACGAGGGTCAAATTCCTTGTTCACAGTGGGTCCCAAAGAAAAAGGAACGTTTTTGTTTATTGTTTGTTACAAAGTTGATAGAATTGACTCATCTAATTACATTTTTTGCTAAATGATCAGTGTTTTTAATAGAGTTGTCGGAATTGTCGATGCTTAAAGATCCATAAAAGTAAAAAATTTGGCTAAATCTGCTCAAGATTTTTTTTTTTTTCTGCTCAAGATTATAATGTTATTTTTCTTAGATAGATATTTTATTATCTTATTGGTTTTTATAAATTCATATATAGTGTTTTTACATAGAAATGTAGTTTGGCGAAGAAAAAAATTAATAAGTTATTAAATGAGAAATTTCCCAACCTTTAGGTTAGTTAACAACTCAAGCTACACTTTATGAACTCTACTTTGTAAACCTAAAATTTGATTTTATGGTATTTTTCTAAAAACAATATTAAGATATCAACTTTCCAATAAAGATTTTGAACCAAAAACTTCAATTTTCATTTTATAATTCCCTAAAAAAACAGAAGATAGAGAATTATATCTGCAAAATATACGAAAAATGTCTCACAAATTAAACCCATAAATAGAAATTTTTCCTATCATTCTATCAAACAGAACAAAGGATATTAGAAATCCACCTACACAAAAATAAAAATAAAAAAGACAGTACTAAAGTAAAAAGATTCAACACTCTCTAAATTATCACTTTGCTCTAAATCTCAACATAAATATTGAACAGTCTTTTTACTTCCTTCTTCACATCAGATAGTGAAAAAAAGAAGATAAACTCTAACCTTAATCCTTTTTCTCTTCTTCTTCTTCCTTCTCTTTGTCACTTTCAGCTTTTTCCTCTTTTTCTTCTTCTTCTTCTTCCTTCTCTTTGTCACTTCCAGCTTCAACTTCATTCTCTTCGTCGTCATCATCTTCTTCTTCATCAGTCATATCATTTATAGCATCTGTGATAACATCTTTCACCTCTTGTTTTCTATGCGAGAGATTGACACCATAATGGTCATCTGATGTTGCCAAAATGTTAGTAAAAAGCTCTTCAGAAAGTATAATAATTTACAAAAAAAGAATGTAAAAAATAATAAGCAAAATCAAAGAACGTACTTAGCTTCTGCAGAATATCTGATAATGTTGCCTGTTATTAAGATAAAAGAAAAATAACAAGTATAAGAACATTTATTCAATGACTTTAGACTAGGGATGGGCGTTCGGTTGTTCGGTTTGGTTCGGATCGGTTCCATTCCTTCAATATAGAATACATATAGGAACCAATAAAAAATCGGTTCAGTTCTTAGTCGGTTCAGTTCGGTTTGGATCTAAAATATGGGAACATTTGAGAACCGAAATCTTAGTGGTTCCAGTTCGGTTCGGATATTTTACCCAAAAGAACCAAAGAAATTCAAAATATTCAGAACCAAAAATCCCCAAAAGAACCAAAAATACCTTAAAGAACCGAACAAGCCAAAAATATCCAAAATATCCAAATCCAAAAAGACACAAAAGAACCACAAATATCCAAAATAACCGAAATTACCCAAAAAAAAAAAAACCAAAAATTGGTAAGAGGAAAATATATTCATGGTTCTTGGTATAAACTCTTGTCTTATATTTTTGGTTCCTACGGTTCCAAACCGATATCTATGGATCTTGGAAAGAAGAACTATTCAGACAATTGAAGGGGAACCATACCCGAACCAAACCTGTTTTTTCGGTTCGGTTCAGTTTTTCAGTTCCGGATATCTTGCCCACCACTACTTTAGACCCATTAAATTTTAACTAGTATCAACAAATTGAACTAGCTTACCGTATTGAAGTCTACTTCCTTCAGAATTTTAGTCACCACTACAAGCATCTCTTCTCTGGTGGGCTCTGCTTTGCCTTTCTTAATGGCTTTTCCTGTATTTTCAATCCATTATAGTATGTTAAAACAGTAAAGCTGCAACAAGCTCCAAATTAGAGAATTGTTTCTTAAAATGGTTGTAACCTTTCTCTTTAGATCCCTCAGCTTGTGTCTTACTTGACCTTTTCTTGCTTTTCTCACTTTTAGAAGACTCCTCGTGATCAACTTTTCGCTTCTTGGTTGGGGATGAAGCTGCTGCCTTAACAACTTTTTTAGAGGATTTCTCAACAGTTTTTTTGGAATCTTTGGCAGGAGCTTTTTTATCCTTATTACTTATAGTCCCTGAGCTTTCCTCTTTAGTCTTTTTACCTTTGGTCTTTGAGCTCTCCTCTTCGGTCTTTTTCGATGAGCTTTTCTTCTCTGTTGGCTTTTCATCTTCTGCTATGTCTTTCTCGTCTTCAGTTTCAGTATCCTCATGGCCACTCTCTTCTTCTGGTGCTGGATCATCTTCTTCATGAGTATCCTTAGTTCCTTCAGAATCAGCCTCTTCCTCATCCTTACCTTCTTCTGTGTCAGATGGCTGATCTCGCTTTTTTGTTTGCCTTTTCCTCTGTAATAACAAAACATACACGCACATGGGATGTTTGTAAAACCCACATTCAACAACTAAAAAATCAAGTAACACAGATATACAAAAGCAAATAATAGTAACTCATGCTTAGTGATTATAAATTCAATAATCCAGCCAAACAAGTTCACATCAGCCATATGAGGAACAGATTAGAAATCAAAGCAAGAAAAGGAGCTAATGATAACAGTTGCCAGTCAGTAGCAAGCAAGGAATACAAACTGTACTATACTTAGGATAATACGCTACATACACACCTTGGCTGGTGTATCTGATGATTCTCCAGATTTTCCTTTTTGTGGTGTGCTCTTGCGCTTTTTGACCGGCTGAAAATACATAATTCCAAAAAGAAGAAAACAAATTCAATACTATCATACTGACGATAAACATGTAGAACAATAATGTGTATTGAATCAACAAGTACCTTTCCTCGATCAGCAAGTATAACATCTCTTGTTGCCTTAGGAGATTCCAAAAACTCAAGCACTTTGACAGTTAGGTCTTCCTGGAAGTATCAGGAGAGAGGGAATTTAAGAACTTAGAATAAGGTATAATAAACAGATAAATAACATCTTCTTATCACTTACTTTTTTCATGTTACTTCTGTTTATAGGTATATCAAGTACATCACAAAAAAGGATTAATTTTTCCTTTATGCATTTGTCAAGCTTCTCTTTTGCTCGTGCTCTTTGCTTCTCCTCCTGGAAAACGTTTATATACAAGGATCAACACAAGGTAAAACAGCTTACACAACACTATAACAAAACAGAAAAGAATTTGTTCTACCTCTTCCTCTGACCATACAAAGCCAGAAAATTGACCAATGTTTTTCTTAATCATTTGTGCCTGCAAAGCAATTTTCACAAAACTCTTTAAGTAGACATGCACTGGGCAAAGTAACAATGAAAACACAAGATAACATCCATATAACATCAACAGAGACAAAAGCTTGAAAGGAATATAACATGTGGCAAAATATGATAGAAATTTTAAGGCACCTTTGCTTTCTTCCCATAAAGAATGGTGTGTAGTAAGATCAGGTTCTCGTCAGCTTTTCTCTTGGATAGTTGATATGCCACTAAATCAGCCAACATTATCAAACAGTTTTAAATGGAAAAAACATGTAAACAAGACTCTATCAAAAGAACAAAATTTTCCACCACAAGTGAGATAAACAGCATATTATCTTCACATCAACCACAGAGCAAAGTATCTCTCAACAGCACATTTAGCTACCTAGGAGAAAACCCAATCGAAATCGACTCAAGTAAAACCAAATTACAGATAGTAAGTAACTAGTTAATAGGCTAATTGTGATAGCTAAGAAATAAATATTCCACCATCAAATCAGAGCCAAGTCTAACATAGCAATGCAAACAAGAGAGATCTCATAGCTATATCATCTTGTAGATCTAAAAGATGAGTCAAACAAGCAAAGATTGTTCTTTATTCTACTTGACAACAAATAAGTGAAGATTTCACAAATTCAATTAAGATAAGCACAAATACAAGTGATATCTCTGCATACCATTTGGAATTTCCCTGAGCGGTGTTCCACGACCCTGAGAGAAACAAAGCAGAACTTGAGAAATTGATTCAATAAGAAAGACAATCAACAACTTTCTTCTGCATACCTTTTCAATTGAAACAGACTTGCTTGGTGGAGATCGGAAAGGAGTAGCCACCGAGAAACGTTCAACCTTCTTCCTCTCCCTCGTAGGCCTATCACTAGTTGGAGTCACCACCTCCTTCTCCGCAGAAGATTTCTTACTTCCACTTCCTTCTTCTTCTTCTTCTTCTTCGTTTTCCTCCTTCTCATCTTCTTCTTCTTCATCTCCCTCAACCAATTCATCTTCTACCTCTTTCTTCTTCTCCTCCTTCTCGTCGTTTCCGGTGGAATCAGCTTCTTCTTTCCTCGGAACATCATCAACACCAACTTCCTCCTTCGCCGGAGTTTCAATTTCCGGTGTCTTCTCTTCTAGGGTTTCAGTCGCCATGTGAATCCAAAAAAAAAAAGCCAAATCGAAGCGAATCTAGATTGAAAAACGGTAAACAAAATTCAAGATCTCAATAGTATTAGCGAGAAACTCGAAAACCCTAAATCGATGAAACTAACGATTATGAAGAGAAAACAAAAACCAAATTTGGGGATTTCAAAATTTTTCTGGTGCCAAAAATTTAGAACACTAAGGCGGGCTCTTCCAAAAATTTTCAGCTCGCGGCAAAATTACCCAATATATATACACAAATACATAATAATAAGTAAGCCCATTATCTTAAAAGGCCCATTTAAGGCCCTAACTCAAATAAGCCCATTTAAGTTATTTATATCAAAAAAAAATTGGAGGGAAAAAAGAATCTGTAACTCCCGGCGGCGAAATGCCTAGACGGCGACTAAGACTCCGATACTCCTCCGACGAAGAAGAAGAAGATGTTGAAATTGGAATAGGAGGAATTGGTGATTCTCTACAGAGTGTTGGTCTAGCTTCTTCTGTGAAACCGGGAAGCTCATCAGCGTCTACTTCTAACCCTAATCCCGGCGAGCCAATCACGGTGTCGGAAGTTGAGATTATAGATGTTTCTGGTAATCCAACTCCTACACCTCCGGATTCTAGTGTGCGTACATCGGATCGGGTTGATCAGTCAGAGTCGGATAATGGAAATGATTATCACTCGCCGATCAGTGAGTTACTATCTCGAATGGGGATTAAATTGAAGATGGAGTGGTGGATTTCTTGTCTAGCTAGACTTGAAACTTCCGTTTCACAATTCTCACGCCTTGACGTAGCAACAAAAGCTAAGCATTGCTTCGAGCAGTTTCTGTTTTCAGATATGAATTTATGCGGAGGTGGGATTCTTCCTCGGAATGTTGCGTCTATGCATCTTGTAGAACTCGCTGGTCCGTTTGTTTTGCAGGTTATCCTTTCTCCGATTGGAACTCTGTATATAAGATGCAGAACATGTGACTTTTGATTGAATCATGTGCTTTAGGTTGATGAGATTGTTAACATTGGCTGCTCGCTCAAAGGGAGATATGAAAACGCTAATGCAGGGCTTAAGAGGTGTCTTAAGCTTTCTATGACTGATGGTGTTCAACGAGTTTTTGGTATGGAATATAGACCTATTAAAGATCTTCAAGTTTTGGCTCCTGCTGGTTTAAAGGTGTGTTTGTAGTTGTGAAATGGTAGATTACTTATTGAGATGAGAAATTAGCATCTGAGATTTGTTCTAAGGTCATTGTACAGCCTTCAGGATTATTCATAAGTTGAAGTTTTTGTTTCTTAGTATAAGCACTGATAAGGACAGTTAAATACAGATAGTTGTATCTAGTGTACAAGTTCGGCATGGGATCTTAATGCTAGTTCCTGAGATTATCGAAATTTTGGGAGGAATGGTTGAAGAATTGGAAGAAGCACGAAAGCGTCTGGTTGTTGAAGTAAACAAACCTCCAAGAGGAAAAAGGTATAGAATTGTTTACTTTGTTTAAAACTGTATTTCTCTAGCTTATGTTTCTTGGTGTCTGTTTACTTTCTTGTTGTTGCCTGCTGGAAAGTATTTGGATAGGATTCTCTTGGAAAGATGATGCATAACTAACCGCCAAGGGACCAATCATCTTTTCTATGTGCTTAGTCTGATGGAATTTGTAAATTGTACCTCCTTGTTGAAGTTCTAATTGGATTTTAACTTTTTGCAGAACAAGAAGCGGAGTGAGTACTTCATTGGCAAGCAGAGCAACTCTAGCTGCGTGGTCGGTAAATGACAATGCTACTGATAATCAATTAAATAGTTCTACCTCAGGAAATTCTAGTCACGCTCAGTCCAATGGTCAAGGTATGGATGTTTCTACACTGATCTTCTTGCTCAGAGAAAAAACTGCATGTCTGTTCAGTGAGAAAAGTAGCTGCATGTTTAAGATTTGCATTAACTAACAAAGTTGAATCAAATGAAACAGAGTTTGCCTCTCTCTTTTTATAGTCTATATCGTAAGGCGTAAAATACCAGAGCCGAATCATAGTTCTCTCTGTGTTTTCCTACTTAACTCTAGCAGGGTCACAACACTAAAAGTATTTTGATGTCTTTCTAAGAGGAAGCTATTTATGGCAGGCATCACCATGAATGAAACAAAAACTCGTATCAGTCCATTGACGATAAATGAGCCTCCTGCTTCGGCTTCCATCAATGTGGAAGCTACTGTTTCAAGAGTTGAGCATATGGAGATTGATACTGCTTCTGCGCATAGAGAAAGAGCATTTTCTGATTTACCTTCGACTTCTAGAAACATTCACATGACAGCATCAAGAGCTGATACTAGCTTCACTGGTACAAGACCTTTTCGCAACAATGATAGCGAAAATACTATGAATCAACAAACATCAAAAGTGACTTCATTTGTTGAAGAAATGCATATCGACAATGGTCGTCGTGTAAGGGATACAACAACTCCTGTCTATGGTTCAGGTTCAGGCATTGTAACAGATGCAGAAATTAGTAATATGGTTACCGATTTGGAAACCCCTTCTGCACTCTCGACAAATCCAGAGAGGCCATTCACTTACTTAGCTGAAATGTCTCAAAAGTGGGCAGTATCAAAAGATATCATGCATTATGTTCAAGGAAGAATCAAGGTACTAACATCACTAACTAAAACACTCGCAAATCTTCCATTAACGCGGGTTTCAATCTATATAACTAAAGTAACCATTTTTGCAGTGTTTTCTAACCGGAGTTAAGAAATTCCAATTCAAGCAACAGTCTACATTTGAGCTTCTATGTTACGTTGATGATGGTAGTCTCATCTGTGAGATCTTGCTCCATAACGATGTGAGTCTCATCTCTCATTTTCTCTATTAAGAGTCCATTAGGTTAATACCATTATTCCCTCATACAGATTGTACAACAAAGGATAGGTCATTCATCAATGGAAGTCACAGCTGCTCTTTCCTCTTCAGCGTCAACAACAATAAACGCAATGATGAAGGAGAAATTGAAACGGTTCCAAACATTTCTCGCTGAATTTGAGGTAAACTTTTCTTTCTGTTTCCTCATATCAGTTTTAGACATAAGTGGAATGTAGAAACAATGCTTAGAACTAGGGGTGGACATTTAAAACGAACCGAATTAACCAAACTAAAATAAAAAAAATCCCCGATTTGAACCGAAATAACCAAATAAATTCGGTTCGGTTCGGTTTTTTCGGTTCAAATCTGCGATTTTTTAATTTAGTTCGGTTTTCGGTTCGGTTTGGTTGGAAAACATTTTTTTTACTAAATTAACCGAGCCAAACCGAACTTGCTAAAACTAACCGAACAAACTGAAATTAACCTAATAAACTGAAAAAACCGAAAATTAACCAAAATTTAACCGAATTAAGATTTTCGAACTGAAAACCTAGTGCCGAACTGAACCAAACTTTTGTTCTGTTCAGTTCGGCCAACAAAAAACAGAACAAACCGAAATTAACCGAATAAACCTGAAAAAACGAAAATTAACCAAAATTTAACTGAAATTAAGATTTTCAAACCGAAAAAACCGAACTTCAAAAACGAAAAATCGAACCGAACAAACCGAGTAAACCGAATGTCCACCCCTACTTAGAACTGAATGTAAAAGACACAAAATAGAACTGAATGTTCTGCCAAAAAAAACCGGTTCATTTCGGCCAAACAAAACCGAATAAACCGAATGTCCACCCCTACTTAGAACTGAACGTAAAAGACACAAAATAGAATTAAGACAAATGGATTAGGAGGAGTTTCAAAATTGTTGATTTTGTTATGTTAAAACAGGGAATAATGGTGGTAGAAATGAATAGAACATCACAATATCCAGTAGCTATTGAAATGAATCAAGGATGTTCATTAACAGATGCTAAGTTACTATTTCAAAGGATCAAATCTTCTTCTGCAACAACATCCTCTTGTATTGATCAAGTTGTTGTATTATCTCCTTGATCTAGTAATTAATTACTTGACTCCATCTTTGTTGCTTAGATATTATTTTAAGTTCTGGTTTGTTTTTTTATAGATAGTCATCTTTATAAATTAACAAGTAGATTGTTTTTGTTTCAAAATAATGGATTTTGTGTATAGATTTTTTTTTTATTTTTTGGAGAATATAGCAATGGTTATATATGGACATGTTGTTATACTCAATGTTTATGGATTTATAAAACTAAATTTTCTTCTATAGTTTTAAATTTGTATATAAAAATGTGAAAAGATCAGTTAAGACAAAATAGAGCGAGTATAAAAAGAAAGTAAGTTACATCGAATATTAAACAAATGTATATATTGACTATTAAGCCCATTTACACTACAAATTAGGGTTGGGAATCGGGTCGGTTCGGAACGGGTCGGAAATTTCGGTTTTCGGTTATTTCGGTTTTTAGGTTTGTATTCCGAATTGAACCGAATAAAATTTCGGTTCGGTTCGAAAATCGGTTTGGTTCGGTTCGGTTTTGTTTTTGAAATTCGGTTTATTTGGTTAATTTTTGCTTATTTTTCGGTTTTTTCGGTTTTTCGGTTATTTTCACTTATTTTGGTTCGGTTTTTCTGGGTTTTTTTTTGTTTTTTCGGTTATTTTCGGTTATCGGTTCGGTTCGGTTACCGGAAATGTTTTTTTTGTGCCGATCGGTTTACAAAAAATATTTCGGTTCGGTTCGGAAAATTTCGGTTCGGTTCGGTTCGGTTTTTACTTCCAGCCCTACTACAAATAATTAAATTAGCCACCTAGGTATAATGTTGCTACATGTAGGTCATTGTTAACCATCCATCTCGTTAGGTTTTTTCGCCTTTTACCCCACTAAACGATGGGACTTAAAACACCATTTTCGTCATTGAAATAATATAAAATCGAAAGTTATACAATGTTCATAAATTTTAGCTATGAAATCCTAAAAGCTCGGGAGTCTTAAGAGTCAAAAGCCGGACAAATTAAAAGTCAAAATATGAAAATATAACAAACTACTGATGAACCTTAACAGGAAGCTAAACTGAAAAAGAAAAACCTTGCTCAAAACCAAAACTTCGGCTTCAATAAGCAGAAAAACGGATGAGATGGAGACACATCAAGGCGAAACTATAAAACACCCGAAGAGAACTGCTACAAATTCTCATTTGTAAGCGGTAGACTTCAGAAAAATAAATACCTTACATTTCGAAGAGGTGGTAGGAACAGGACCTCGAAAACTGTTGAAATGTTGATGCTAGATACGTCAGAAACCGGGATACGATGGGATTTAAACACCTTCATTTATATAATTTTTCTTAACAATATTTCTTTTTAGAACTACATAAATTCTTTTTTTTTTATAATGATTTTACTAAAGAGAAAAGAAAAGC
>OVAV01002901.1:0-10534 GCA_900406375.1 Iberis amara
TTCCTTTTGTCATTTGTTTCTTTAAGTTTGAACTTGGAAGTGTGTCCTAGTATTGATAGATAATCTTATAATTTCTGAATAATAATTGATTAATGTGTTTCGTGCTCCGAATCTTCTTCACCCTATAGATCCAGAAGGGGGCTACTTTTGTCATTGTAGATAAAACCGAAAATCCAAGGGATGGTACAACAGCATTGTTAATTCAAGGTACTTTTTTNTGGTGGGATGGACCCTCAGGCAATGCGGCAATGCATGGGTTTTGGATTCTCGGATAAGAAATCAGATTCAGCCATTGGAAGATGTATGAATCTTCATCTCTATTCTTTGAACTTGATCTTTAGTTATGATTCTGTATGTCATCCTTAGTTATGTTCTTTTAGATGGAAATGGTTTCAAGACCAGCACAATGAGACTTGGGGCAGATGTCATTGTTTTCAGTCGCCATTTGAAGAACCAGTAAGTTGCCATTTTCGGTTATCCTATGTGCTGATGTTCTGACGTTTTTCTATCCGATTATTATCTTATTCAATCCTAACGTTGGAGTAGGGGGAATATCAAAATAGTAAATATGAATGTAGCTTTGATTGTTTTACCTTTTTGGTTCCCTCCTTCAATCATTTAATTTTTCCAATTTGCTTTCTGGACAAGAGAAGATACTAATTGTTTTCTTTTCCATCTGAATAGAACATGGACACAAAGCATAGGGCTCCTTTCTTATACATACCTGACACGTACAGGTCATGATAGAATAGTTGTTCCTATCGTGAGTCTCCTTCTCTTAAAAATAGTTTTACCCGTTTTTCTGTAATCTAACTGTATTGCCTTATGCATATTCACTTGTATTACGGGTTTAAGGCATCAACTAGCGAATGTAACCGTGTTGCCTTATGCATATTCAGTTAGATTACGAGTTTAAGGCGTCAACTAGCGAATTCAAGACATTGCAAGACCGAGAACATTATATATTCAATCTCTCCATTCTACTAGAATGGTCTCCATTTTCAACAGAGGCAGAACTTTTGCAGCAGGTAAGGCCAATTTTCTCTATAATCCACGTAACTCATGTTGTTTACAGTCTATATATTTACTGATTACTTGATTTTTAAATTTAGGGTTTCATCAATGATATTTCCTGTTATGATTCTATTTATAAAAGCTTTTGATCAGGTTTTATTTCTGTAAATAATAATTTGATCATAACTTTGAAACCATCAATGATTGTTCTCCGTTTCCACTATTCCATAATTCTTGGATGTTTTTGCCTANAGTATTTATATAGGCCTTAGTGGCTTAGTGTTTGCTTAAAATTGGCTTGTTCATGTTGACCTGTTCTCTGATTGTGTTTGCCTGTGCATCAAATAAGAACTTGTCCTTTGTATAATATGTTAGACATCTTACTTCATTTTTTTTCTTGTGGCAGTTTGATGATGTTGGACAACATGGAACAAAGGTTATCATCTATAATCTTTGGCTTGACATTGATGCTAAATTGGAATTAGACTTTGACTCTGTTGCAGAGGTTAATAATTCTTGTATTTTATGTTTCTGATCTTCTTTTCATAGCCAAGTATTACCACTTAATTGAGATTTTTTTTTATAGGATATTCTCATTGAAGGAAGCATTAAAAAAACTGGAAATAAGATGGTTAATGATCATATTGCAAGCCGGTTTTCTTACTCTCTTCGTGTGAGCTTCTGTTTCTTTCTGTCACTAATGCTTAAGGCCATTGTTTATGCATGTTCATGTACCAGTGGCCTAGCTAGTTATAATGAATCAGACCTGTTTGTGTGTCTTTTGACCGCTCATGAATACTCTTGGGAAATACGTAGTGCACATAGATATGGATAAAGGGCTTCTGATAGTTGTAGATTCAGAAATATTTGTGCAACTGTGTTTATACAACTGTTAGAAAACTGGCATGCAACTGAAATATTATCTTTTCCACTGCTGATACCTTTGCGCAGGTCTACCTATCCATATTATACTTGCGTATTCCTCAGACTTTCAAGATGCTGTTGCGTGGTAAGGTTGTTGAGCCTCATAACATTGCTGATGATCTCATGCATCCGCAGTACATCTATTATAAGCCTCACACTGCTGGATCTGAGCAGGTGAGAAGACTATCCGGAGGCTTTTGTTTCTTCTTTTATAACTTCTTAATAGTTTTTCTCTTTTTTTATGTTGTGAATCACAACATTTAATGAGCAGGCTGAAGTTGTAACGACAATTGGATTTCTGAAAGAAGCTCCGAAAGTAAACCTTCATGGGTTCTGCGTTTATCACAAAAACCGCCTAATAATGGTGAGTTTGGAAGAAGCTACCAAATATGATTGTTCATATTCCATAAAAAACAAGATTCTCATATACTGGGATACTAGTTTATCCTTGTTTGTACGGCTGTAGCTGCTGTACCTTATATAACTCTAGTAAACATGTTAGAAAGTTAGTGGACTTCTTTACAGTGATCTTGGCTCGCTGATATTGAGGGGTTTTCATATACTTTAACATAGTTAAATTCAAAATTTCCCCAGAAAAAGTTTTCTTACCAGTTAAAGAATACACAACTCAGTATCCTGTCAAGTTACGTTGACAAATTGCACACATAATCTTGTATATCATTGTGACGTTGTCTGCTTTTTTGCTCTCTTCAGCCATTTTGGCAGGTCCTGAGCACTTCAAACAGTCGAGGAAGAGGAGTTGTTGGTAAATAGCTGCAAAAAAGATAAATCGATGAAACGATTGAGTTTCCACAGTGATTGGTGAATTGATGTCAAGTTGTATGCTTTTTTGCAGGTGTTCTAGAAGCTAACTTTGTTGAGCCAACCCATAACAAACAGGACTTTGAGAAAACTATCCTTCTTCAGAAGCTTGAAAACCGTTTAAAGGATATGACTGTTGAGTATTGGTAATTTCCTAAGCCCTTTTAGGTCATTAGGTGGCTGTTGTGTATATTTTACCTTTTCAAATTAGATAGTACAGAGCTTTCCTACCGTGTGGGAGAAAACCATATAAGATATCTTGTTAACTAATTGAGCATGATTTTTGCCTGTAATGTTTCCCCCATAACTTCTGGATTGGTTTGTTTCTTACTATTCAAGTGATTGTAAATCTTAAACAGGGTTTGTCACTGTGAGTTGATTGGGTATCAAGAATATAACAAGCCTCGTCCTAAAAATGTTCAACCTGGTGGTAGGACAAATGAAAACATGTCCCAGACAAGTTCTGCTGGCAGACAAGCAATGAGTCCTCCTCCAGGCTTCCAAGCAGTTTTTCCGAGAGGAAATTTGGCATCTCTCCCTAATGTTTCAGTTGAGCCAGGTAAAATGTTACTAAAAGTTGAAAACTGAAGAAAGTGAGAGCATACTTGTTCTTTGACTACATCAGAATTATAGTTTGTTTCTAAATGTTGGACTACCCGTTCTTAGTCCTGTAACCCCTAGATTGGTCCAGGATTATGCCCATTTAAAGAAACATGAAAATGATAATGCTCCAAAGGTTCTATCTAGTTATTACTATTTCATCTCCTAAACTGATTACAATTGTTCTAGTGCTGCTGGGGAAGAGGAAAGAACATCCTGATTCTCTTCAGGGTGCAGCGATAAAAAGAAATGCTGGAAATGATGGCTTTACCGTCCCGGGGCAGAATCGGGCTGAACAGGTACCTCAGAAAATATGCGCCGATGTTCTTGTTTGTACTAAATATGAAATTTTCTTTATGCCAATAGAAAACATGATAGTAACTTTAGTTTACAATCGCGTTTTGTTCATTACTTTATTGGCTTTACACATTCTCTGAAGGTTATTCACGGATCTGCAATACGGTCACAAGATACTGAAACTGTGAAGTTGATGGAAGAAAACAAGAAGCTCCGAGCAACGTAAGCTGAATTATGCAAATATTCATAGTCAATTTCCGCGGTTGTTTGTGATTTGTGGCAGAAATTTATTAGATTTGTTTTACTCAGATGGTTGGACCACAAGGTACGAAGTCAAAAGCTTGAAGTCAAGGTACTTCCTTATGACATTAGCAATCTCCTTTTATTACTTAACATCCTCTAAAGGCATATCAAATACATGGAGCTACTTTAGCATTTCATCTCACGAGTCTCGTCCTCTGTGTATTTGATTTTGTGGTTACTTTTTTTGTCTGTGTAGGCCTTGAATCTTAGGAGTGAGCTGGAGGACGCTAAAAGTGAGTATGTAAGGTTAATGGAAGAGCTACAAGGTTTGGAGATGGTGAAAGAGGAGGAGCACACAAGAAAAGTAAATATTTAGAAACTTTCTCTGCACTTAAGAAAAACACCTTTTGTTTTCCTAGTAGTACATATCTATCTTCAGGGTTATGAAACTAAAGATCCTTAGTTGATCTATCTATTAGGATTTATGGTTGTAAAATTAAAGATCCTTTTACAAGGAATCCTGCAAAGTTTTTGTAAAATATTTCCGTTTGAGGATTTCAAATTGGAAATGTTGTTTTATAAATAGTTCAGCCTGTCATCTGCAAGTTCTATCCAAATGTGAAAAAAAAAAACAAGGTGATGCAATAATCCATTACAACGGTCTCTTAAATTAGATTTTCACTAATAACAAAATTATTGAGGTGTATATGCTATTTAGATTTTAGAGTGTTTGATTAATTTTTAGGATTATTAAAGTTGACTAAATTTTTTATATCGGTGTTAGAGTCAAACTGAAAATTGGTGTGCTCAATTATTGTATATTAGATTAATGATTAATTTATTTAAATTATTCCGTATAAAAATAACCAATTTTGGTAGTTCTATAGATTATTTTGGTAAGAATTATGATCATCAAGATTATAAAAAAATAAATGAAAATGCCATAAGTGCAAGGAAAGACCCAACAACGGCTACTCACGTGTGATGGCACAAACATCCATTTCCTATTTTTACCGTTACGCGGGGTCCACCACGTCTTCCCGCCACGTGGAGCTTAATGATTTGTTAAGGCCAGAGTATAGCTGATTCGCACACACCTGTCGGTGGTTATTAAGTGATCCTCAGCCGTTAGATCTTGATCGCCCCCAAAAATGGAGATAAGCATTTTCGTAATAATACAAAAATTTATAATATTAAATCGATTTATTGTAAAATATGCGCTGGATCAATACTCGATTCCGAAGTCATTTCCTTTTCCCTTTTTTCCCTCCTTGTCTGAAGAAAGAAAGAATCCGAATCGATTCAATTCTCGGATTCTAATTACTTTCCCAAGAAAATTAACAGAAGGGAGGCCAGAGAAAACCAGCCAATACAAGTTTCTTCGCCGTCTGTGTGGGAAGATGGCGGAGGATTTCGCTAAGGCTGTTGACGATGGACTTAAACTCGCCAAACGGATATATCTCGGCAACGACCGAGCGGTTGCGACGCCGAAGCTACCGACGTCTATGGAGAGATCGTCTACGTCCCAGTCTTACCTTCCTTCCGCACCGATGGTTTACGCCGTTATACCCGACCCGGGAATTGTGGATAACCCGGACCTACCTAGCTATCAGCCACACGTGCACGGCAGGTGCGATCCACCTGCTCTGATTCCTCTTCAGATGAACGCGATTGAGCTCGACGTCGATTGTTATCTCGATACGGCTCTCGTTACCGTCACAGGAACGTGGCGTGTCCACTGCGTTATGGGAAGCAAGCGATGTGATTGCCGAATCGCTATTCCTATGGGAGAACAGGTTCGGTTTTCGGGAAATTTGAGATTAAGCTCACTATTAGGGTTCCGTCTTTCAATTTTAAATTAAGATATGGAATTGGGGATTTGAGAAGGATTAGCTAATACTTCTCTGATTCTATCATTTTCTCCTACACTATACACAGGAGCAAATCGCTCATTGTCAAGCAACTTAAAAATTCATAATTATTTTGATCGAATGCTTGATCATGTGCTTTTGTTTTCACTAACAGGGTTCAATTCTGTATGGCTAACAGGGTTCAATTCTAGGTGTGGAGGTTGAAATTCCTAGAAAATCTTACACAACTCAGTTGATCACAGCCGAAGATGGAAATGAGCTGGAGAAAACGTCACAACCTGAAAATGGAGGCTTCTTGAAACCAAATATATTTACTCTTACAATACCTCAGGTGATAGATATGGAAGTTTCCAGTAGAACTACTTGTCTTCTTGTGTGTATTTTCTGAATATATATCATATTTTTCCCAGGTTGATGGAGGTACCAACATCTCTATCAAGATGTCTTGGTCTCAGAAGTTGACGTATAATGAAGGACAGTTTTTTCTGGATATTCCTTTCAGCTTTCCTGAGTATGTGACCCCTGCCGTAAAGAAAATCTCGAAGAGAGAAAATATATACTTGAGTGTTAATGCTGGCACTGGAACAGAAGTTCTCTGCAAAGGATGCAGTCATCAACTAAAGGTCTGCCTTTATAGACTTCTCTGAACATTTTCCACAGTATTTTAGGGTTTTTTCTCTCGTTCCTTAAATCTTTCTTGTTTCTTTCATCTATTACAGGCACGGGATAAATTACGGAGCGCAGGGAAGTTGAGGTTTTCATATGAAGCAGATGTTTTAAAGTGGTCGAACACAGACTTTAGCTTTTCTTATATGGTATGAATTCTCACTGGTGCTATGAATATTTGTTGGTCCTCCATTGCTGCAAGGCCTTAGATTTCTCACTTGCAAGCTTGTGCATGTCATTTAACCGTAAAGAAGGATTATGCATTTACTTTTTGGCGAATAATTGTAGGCATCTTCAAGTAATATAATTGGTGGACTTTTCCTTCAATCTGCACCTGTTGATGACGTTGATCAGAGAGACATATTCTCTGTGTATCTTTTTCCAGGAAGTCAGAAAACAACCAAGGTTTGATTTTGTATTCTGTTTGCAGTGCAATACGTACCATTCGCATTACGATCTTATGTATCTTTTTTTTGCTCTACTTCAGGCATTCAAGCGGGAGGTAGTATTTGTTATTGATTTAAGTAGAAGTATGATTGGAAAACCTCTCGAGGATGTAAACAATGCAATATGCACAGCTCTAGCAAAGCTAAATCCTGGAGATTCCTTCAACATTATCACTTTCAGTGATGAAACTTCTATGTTTTCAACTTCCATGGAGTTGGTTACTCCAGATGCTGTCGAAAGAGGCATTGAGTGGATTAATAAGAACTTTGTAGTTGCAGATGGTACAAACATGCTCCCTCCCCTAGAGAAGGTCTTTCGGTCACTCTCTTGAAGCTTAGAAAATCTTAACACTTTGGTGGTTATTGCTTTTGAATTGAATCCTAACATTAACTTCGTTTCATGCTTTCAGGCTGTGGAAATGCTTTCAAATACCCGTGGCTCTATTCCTATGATCTTTTTTCTAACAGATGGTTCTGTTGAAGATGAAAGACAAATTTGTGATATAATGAAGAAACGTCTTGCTAGTGCCGGATCAGTGTGCCCACGAATACACACATTTGGTTTAGGTAAACTTCTATCCAATGTTTTCATGTAATATGAGCAGGATTATCTTTTACTTACCTTTTTCTATTTGTGGACTCTGCAATATTTCAGGTGTGTTCTGTAATCACTACTTCTTGCAAATGCTTGCAAATATATCCAGGGGCCAGCACGAATCAGTTTATAATACAGGTAATGAAAGGAAAAATTGTCAATATATGTGCTATATACAGTCTGTAAAGTTTCTTAAACATATTGCTATTTGATGTGCAGATCACATAGAGGAACAAATGAACAAACTGTTTACAAAGGCATTGTCCACAGTTCTTGTGAATATAACAATAGACCCCCTGCAGAATCTAGATGAAGTTGAGGTGTGTGTGCCTCTGTACTTGATGGCTTGCTTATCTTTTCTGGCAAATCTGTTATTGTTTTCTTCGATTTTTCTTAGTTGGTGCCGTAAAACTGAAAGTGTTACCTGTGACTATAATAATAGGTATACCCTTCAAATATTCCAGATCTAACGTCTACAAGTCCATTGATGATATATGGGAGATACCGAGGAAAGTTCCCAGAGAATGTTAAAGCCAAGGGTCTGCTAGGAGATTTGAGCAGCTTTTCTACAGACTTGACTGTGCAAAATGCAAAAGACATGCCTCTTGATAAAGTAAGATCTCGCCTTGCTTCTCTTAATCATTCCTATGAAGACTTCTTCAGAAAGACATTCTGATTTTACATAGAGTGTCATTCCCTAAAAATATGTTTATTAGGTATTTGCAAAGAATGTGATTGGATTGCTTACTGCTGAGGCATGGTTCTCTCAAGACAAACAGCTAATAGAAAAGGTTGGTCAAACATTCACTCTCTCTTGAGAATTTGCTTTTTCATTTTGCTTAATCTTTTCTTTCTCAGATTGCTAAATTGAGCATCCAAACTAGAGTACCATCTGAGTATACTCGAATGATCCATTTAGAGAACACAGAAGAAATATCAAAACCCAGCGATACTGGTGGAAAGAAAAAGGTAGTAGTCATCCATATTTCATAAATAAAATAGTCACTTTCAGTTGAAGAACAAATGAACTCATATAGCCAATTAATGCAACAGACAGCAGCAAGCAATGGAGAGAAACAGAAGATGATATCAAGAACGATCCCAATACAAAGCCTTGGGATTGGCTTTGGTGATAAAACAGCCACCAGAGAGAATGTCCCACCAGGATTTCGGGAACAGAGACTACCTGATGCTGCAGAGAAGTTTGTGAAGGCTGCTTCGGGCTGTTGTGTCTCCCTGTGCAACAAATGTTGCTGCATGTGTTGTGTGCAATGCTGCAGTAAGCTCAATGACCAATGCGTCCTTGTCTTCACACAGCTCTTCACAGCGTTGGCTTGCATCGCCTGCTTTGAATGTTGCTCAGCTGTTTGCTGTGCTGGAGACGAAGGATAGCTATATTCAAATTCGAGTGGAAAAGCTTCAAAAGTACGTTTGTACATTTACATACACTGCGTGTACGGCCTGCTCAAAATAGATATAAGTTGTGTTTCTTTTTTTATTTGTATAGGAGAGAGAAAGTGTAAAAAGACTAATCCATGTGTTTCCTTCAATATTTTACTCGATTTCGATATCTTAAACCGTATATATAATGTTAGTTTGGTGAACTGGCATTAAACAAAATTCCACAAAGATGGGATCAAGAAACTGATTTCGAGGGTTTGTAGGAATTTGAACCCAATTCTTTCTGCTGGATTTCTGGAATGTGTTTAGCATGTGTCTTTATAAATATGGGACCACAATGATCATATTTGCCTCCTAAAGCTATTCAAGGAGATAAAAGATCATTGAGACATTGCCAGAAGAAGAAAGTTTCTTGGATATACACATATCTCATATACATATACTTTTGTCTTTGAAATATGAAGGTTTGTTTTGTTTGTCTTAGTTTTCTTTTGTATTGTGTTCTCTTGATATCTTTTTGATCATGTGATTTTGGTGTTGTTCTATAGATTTTTAGTTGGGTTCAAAGAAAGCTTAGTGGAAACAAGCATGGGCCTACTTCAGATTCTTGTGAGTAAATACTAAATACTCTTATTGTTTGAAGACTATTGCATATAACATTAATCATATTAATCATATATGTTTGCTGATGTGAATACTAGTGACAGAATCATTGGAACCTCCTTTGAATAAAGAACTCCAAAGTTGCCCTCAAGACGATGAGATCTTCTTAGCCATTGGAACACTTGGAAGCAATATCTGCATTAAGGAAGAAAACGAAGATCTCACTGCGGTTAATACAGATGTTACTATCCAGAAAAAGAAATCGCTCTCTTTTCTTCTCAAGAAGATGTTAGTTTGCACAAGTGGCTTCGAAACTCCACCTCCTCTTCTTGATTTATCCAGAGGGTCCAACACACAAATGGAGAAGGTACTTTTTTTATACATATATGATCAAATTATTTAGTCCCTACAACTACTAA
This sequence comes from Iberis amara, assembly GCA_900406375.1. Taxonomy (NCBI): domain Eukaryota; kingdom Viridiplantae; phylum Streptophyta; class Magnoliopsida; order Brassicales; family Brassicaceae; genus Iberis; species Iberis amara. The sequence goes on from OVAV01002901.1 coordinate 9,902, forward strand.
TTATTGAAAGAAAATGGCTTCTAAGATAATATTTATATGTTCTTTTGTGTACAGATGCTTCGGACAATACTTAACAAGAAGATACATCCACAACGTTCAAATCCTAGTGTGAAGAAGTATTTGGAGAATAATAATGATAAGATTAGAGATGACGGTCGTTCAAGTGTTGATGCCAACAAATGGGTCAAGACTGATTCTGAATGTGAGATTTTCTAAATATATATTTGATTTAATTATCAAGATTATGTAATTAATCAACTGTATATCATGGTCAAAAGCATATAAAAACATCATAAGGATAGATTAAAATGCAGAAAAATGAAGAGTGTAAGGATTTTAAAATAGAAAGATATAAACATGAATAATGGTATAGGGAAGTTTATTTTAGTTTGATGATTAGAGATAGTGTCTTGGAGATGTAGATATTAAATTATTAACCAATAAGCTAAATTTGACCTTAGTTATGGTAATAATAGGATGTATGTAAACAATACCAAACTTTTTTTTCTTATTAATAATAGGGTCTCCTTTTTGTTATAATACTAGTTGATATCCCGCGCTATGCGCGAGATTAATTTTTCATAAAATATAATTTTAGATGTAATAGAAAAAATTATGTAATTAGATGTATAT
>OVAV01002902.1:0-10530 GCA_900406375.1 Iberis amara
ATTACATAAATAAATGTAATTACTATTACATAATTAATAAGAAAAAAAATTAATCGAAATTAGTATTACATACGTGAATGTCTAAAAATTAGTATAATCTTTCAAATAAAATATTTATAAGAAATTTAAACATATTCTAAAACTCTTGATACATTCTTTTCTTCAAAATTAATATTTTTTTTATTTCAAGTAATAAACTTTTAAATTTTTGTGTTTTTATTACAATGGTCTCTTTTTTTTCTCCAAAAAATTATAACTCTTATAAAGTAACTATTTATCCGTTTAATATAATTCTTTAATGTGATATTGTTTCGTTATATACACATGACTCACATCAACTTTATGTGAGAACAAAATTATTTAATCAAACTATTATTCAACTTTTTTTTAGTATATTTGTATTGTTTTATTTTTGTTTAAGCTTTAGTTTCCTTTGTACTACTATTTTTGATAACTCCAACAAATAATATATATATATATATATATATAAATTAGTTTTATCGTATTTATTTTTATTTGAACTATTGTTTCCTTTGTACTATTTTTTTATAAACTACATTAAATATATATATATATATATATATATATGAATTAGTTGTATCATTTAATTGTTTNAATTGTTTCTATTTAATGTAATTTAATTTTCTTTTGATGATGTAGCACTCTAAGAGGAGAGAGGAGAGAAAACTCTCCTATTATATATATAGATTGTATAGAAATATGGAAAATATTAAGTGAAACAAAAAAAATCCCTAAAACTTCACTTAAGAAGCAAAGAGAGTTTAAGATAAATATAAGCTTTATTTCTTGGAAACAGGGGAAACACAAAGTGAGGAAAAACATAGGACTTGGGGTGATATGGTTTTGTATGATTGTATCCAGAGGTTTGATTCGTGTTTCTTCTTGTAACACTTCTTGAATTGATTTTTAATGGATTTTGGGTAGAATTTCGGCGAGACATAGAGGCCATTTATCTCACTGAACTCGTTAAAATTCTATGTCTTGCACTGTCTTCTTCCTCTGCATCTTGCGATCCTCCACCATAGTTACTTTTTTCGTGTGTTGTTCTTAATATCTCTGGTAATCTAAACTTTGTTTGTTTAAAAATGAAAAAACTAAAACTCACAATTTTATAGGTCAAAGCGTCACATAATGAAAAAACTAAAACTCACAAAGTTTGCAACTTTGAGTTGGATTTATCCTAACAAGTAGGATAGATTTGGACTAAGATCCTAATAATCCTCGAAACCTCTAAAAAGTACTATATTTTTGCCACTTGAAATGTTAATATTACTATATTAGTGAATAAGACCTAAGGTTATTGGCTTGATTACCATAGGTCTTTGTGTCTATCGGTTTTTGTGCTTGTGTGTATGCCCGCTGTCCGTTCCAGCTTTTCCCGATGCCGCGCCCTTGGTTCACCCATCTATATCTCCTCTTTTGAACTTTCTCGCAGCTCCGGTTTGTGTCCAGATTAAGATCCATCCGGTCTTCGGTAATGACCTCTTCTTGTTTTCTGGTTTCGGTTCGACATGGAATGGCCCCTTTATGCAGGAGAGAAGCCTTTCGTGTGGTGTTTCATCACTATCAACCGTTCAAGCTCTATTAACCCGGGTTTATCCGTTTCGGTTGTCGGTCTCCGGAGATCTCTCTTAAGTTGAATGGTTGTTGGTATTTGGGGTTTTTACGGTTGTTGGTGGGGTGTAGTTTTTTGTTGTATTTCATCTTTGGCTCCGGAGGTTTATGTATGCTTGTTGGATTTTGGCTTGTTTAAAGTGTTTCACCTTGGTGTATTTCGGGATTTATTCCCTTGTTTAATTCAATAGATGACAAAAGAAAGAAAAAAAAGAACCACAACATATTTTTTTGATAAAGAAGAACAACAACTTTTTTTGTAAGTAATAAAATTTGTTCTTCAACTTTGATGTATAAGAAGAACTTTTTACCAGTTTGAAGAAACCATGTAACTCCACCATCTTAGTTTTTTTTGTATTTATTTCCCTTAAAATCAAAATTAATTCACAAAATACCACAAATAAGTTTATATTTCAAAAATACGAAAACATTTTCAATTATTCCAATAATATCACTAAATTTTTTTATTCCAAAAATATCACAAACATAAAAATTAAATTTTAAGAATTTAAAATTTAAAATTTTTGGTTTAGATTTACTAATTAGAGTTTAAGATTTAGTTTTGGGTTTAGAGTTTAAATTGTAGTATTTTGTAATATTTTGAGAATAATTGTGAGTATATAGTATTTTTGGAACACAAACTAAAAAAGAAGAAGTAGAGAATCCCCTAAATTAATACCATTATGATATTTTCTACTTTCTTCTTATCGATCAACATTTTTAGGTTTTCTCTAATTTAACGTACAATAATACTAATGTAGAATCCTCAAATGCTTTCTTTAGTAAATAAAAGACATGGGTCGGAATTGTGACTAAAAAAAAAAATATTCAGATATTTTAGATGATATTATATAGGCTGGTACTATTATAAAATATTGATTTTTTCACCATTAAAAAATATTGATAACAATGTCAATATTCTTCATGCATGGGAAATAAATATTTTAAATTAAAATGTTGGTTTCCTACCAGGGCAACAGTTCCGAGATATCCATTAGTAAAAACTGAAATTTTCAACTAAAATTTGATTTCATATCAATTAATGTTTTTCAAGGTGATCATTTTTCACTGTTTGTATAAGATCAGTTGCACATGATCTTAAAATTGGATACAACCAATAAATTTATCTAAATTTACAGACATATATGCCAAAAACTAGTATAAGGTATCATGAAATCCATACTTACAATTTTCGACTCACAAGATAACATAAGGTGGTAACTATTATTTGATTTATGTGATCAGGATCAGAGTTGGCTCACAATTTTATAGGCTTCTGGACCAAATAAAATTTTTGGTCCTTTAAATTTAGTTTATTAAAGAAAATTACTAAATAAAATCATTAAACTCTAATGTTAGTTTATGATTGTAAAATTTATCATAAATATAAACATAATGCATGTAATTATATATGTTGATAGTCACTTTGTAATCACTATTTCATAATCATTTATTTAACTTTTAAAATAATTAAAAATAGATCCAAAATTATTGATGGGAGTTCCAAAACGATCGCACCAATTGACTTCGTAGTGAACCGATCTTGAATCCCTGACCATGATTTTTTGTTTTTTTTTGGTTTTCCCCTGACCATGATTTTATCAAACAGAAACTAAAAACTTTTGTGGTTATAAATTCTAATCAAATTATTTGGTCATTCTACTGATTTTCTATAACAATTTCGTAGTTTTGATTCCTTTATTTTTTTTTTTTCCAACACCTTTATTTTTTAATTTAATATTTAGATTCTTTGGTACTACTATATAATGATCATAATCATACAAATAAAATGTATTTCTGAACATAAGAAGACAAGAAAGAAATAGAAAGGGATGTGGCTGTGAGCCATTGGATTAAAAGATTCTTGAATTGAAAAGTTGGCCATTCGGAGCATCTTGGGATCATTCACTGCCTATTCGCTACTTCTCAAAGACAGTTAACTGTTACTTATACATATGCTAATAGTGCTTCATTTTATATTTACCTTCATACCCCTCCTACATGTTTATAATATCACTCAAAATTTTCAAAGTGGCTATCATAATCACAGAATCAACTTGGTCACAAAAAATATTTCATAGAATCAGCTTAAAAAGTAAAAAGAAAAAAAGAATCTCTAATCTAGCAATTTAGAATCTATTGAATTATGATATGTATGTTTGTACCAATCTAATTTTTTTGGAGAACGGCTAGCTCACTGTAGCTTTTTCTCTCGTTTTTTGCTCTGTTTTCTCTACAATGACTACCTCTTTCCACTTTCTCCAGCGGGCTTCCCGTCGCCGGAGCCCTCCACCTCGTCTCTTCACAGGCCCTCCTCACCTCATGGGGAACAAAAAACCTCCAATTTCCAAATCTCTTCCCTCCTCTTCTTCCTCCTCCTCCTCCTCCGCTCCTCCGTCTGCCCCCTTTTCTCCGGCGAAGGTGGCGGTCCCTGGACAGACCCCCAGTCCCTCAAAGTCAAATCCCACTATCGTTTCTGTCATGGGATCCCCGCCTTCAGATCTTCTCGTAAAGGCTCAAATCTCCTTCTCAAAGCCTTCGCCAGATCAGAATGACATGACTTCAGACCTACCCAAAATTGCTTCATCTCCCTCAAAATCGAAGCCATCTCCATACCAGAATGCCACCGTCGTACCTCCTGGTAAATCTGCACCTCAAGGAGCTGCTAACAGTCCACCAAACTCTTGGTGTGACCTTGTGAAGGGTACTTCAAAGAAATTATCTAAGAAAGGGATTCCCTTTACTCTGCCTTCAGGTGAAGTGTGCATACAAATCCCAAATACAGTCATTGAAAAGCACCAGAAATCATGGGATTCTTTCATCTTGGGCCAATTCTACTCAGACCCTCCTTCTCAAGGAACGATTCACTCAATAGTAAATGGGATTTGGAGTAGGTTCTCAAGAGACATTTCAGTCTCGAAAATGGAAGGAAATTCTTTCCTATTCCGCATTCCTAATGCAGCAACTCGTCAAACGGTTCTAACGCAAAGGCTTTGGCAAATTGAAGGCCAAACAATGTTTGTTTCGAGTTGGGAACCAGGAGTTATCCCGTCTAAACCCGAACTCTCATCCGCACCAATCTGGTTAGCATTACGTAAGGTCCCACTGCAGTTTTTCAATGAAGATGGACTTGAATATATAGCTGGTCTCGTCGGGGACCCGAAGTTTCTCCACCCCCTCATGGCATCAAAAGCCAATCTTGAAGTAGCAAAAGTTTTCACGATCATCGACCCTCGCAAGCCATTGCCCGAAGCTGTCAACGTTCAATTCGAAAATGGTGAGATAATGAGAGTGGAAGTATCCAGCCCTTGGATGCCCCCAATATGCTCATGCTGTAAGGAGATAGGACACAATATTAAACGCTGTAAGCAGGCTCCAATTACATGCTCATCGTGTAAATCTACAGCCCACAGCACCTCCTCTTGCCCTCGGCAAAAACACGCATCTCAGGCAAAAGTAACAAAGCCCAGACAGATCTACGTACCAGTCGCTAAACCTGCAAGTCAACTAATTCAGGACAAGGTTGCGGAATCAGTCTCTCACCCTGCTGGAAATGATCCCAGCAGCAGCAAGCTACATCCTAAGGCACTAGCAAGCTCCTCCTTGTCCGAAACTGTCTCTGAACAGGTTGAGGGTAAGAAACCTTCAATACAATATGAAACTCCCACTTTCAAGATTGATCTTACCAAAACAGGTGATCTAGAAGTGGACTATATTAGTCTTGTCACATCCGATTCCTCCGACATGCCTTCAGATGCTTCTCAAGATGAAGATTTGGCAGCCGAAGAGATTCCTTACACTCTGTTAATGTCTAAGCGCCAGCTGAAACGTGCCAAGAACATAGGCAAAGGCCTCCACATCAACTGATCTATGTGTAGTGATATCTTTTGTTGGAATGTAGCGGCTTTAATATATCATCCCACCGCGTCGGTTTTAAAAAATGGGCTAGATCCCACAAGCCACTTTTGGGGAGTATTTTGGAGACTCATGTTAAGCAAATAAAACAAAGAAAGTTTATATCCGGAGTTTTGCCAGGTTGGCATTTTGAAGAGAACTATAGATTCTCGCATCTTGGTAAAATATGGGTCGTTTGGCACCTTTCGGTAACTATTACAATCATCCAAAATTCACTTCAAATGATCACTTGTGAAGTTCGATTACCATCTCACCAAAGCACCTTCGTCGTGTCCTTTGTGTACGCGTCAAATGATGAAGAAGAACGCATGCTCTTATGGTCTGAAATCTGCTCCCTCTCGGTTTCGAATAGAATTCAAGGAAAGGCTTGGGGAGTCCTCGGAGACTTCAACCAAATTTTGGATCCTCTCGAACACTCGTCAAGACTCAACTTAAATTTGGACAAAGGAATCAGAGATCTTAGCAATTGCCTCTTCACCTCCTCACTTCAAGACTTAACTTTCAGAGGCTCTTTTTTCACTTGGTCAAACAAGAGAGAGGCCCAGCCAATTGCCAAAAAGCTAGATCGTATTTTAATAAATGACAATTGGTTGCTGTTATTTCCATCCTCCACGGGTTTCTTTGGTCCCCCGGAATTCTCGGACCACTCTTCAGCATCGATTGTCTTAGCTCCTGCCCACCCTAGAGGAATCAGGCCATTTAAGATCAACAACTTCCTTCTTCAATCTCAGGATTTCTGAACAATGGTGGCTCAGCAGTGGTTAACCTTTAACCCCATTGGTTATGCAATGTTTCGTCTCTCGAAAAAGCTAAAATCCCTCAAGCCCTTCATCCGCCGCTTCAACAACGATCATTTCTCCAACATTCAGAAACGCACATCTGAAGCAAAAGAGGCCCTTGACATCATTCAGAATCAACTTCTTACAAACCCTTCTCCTTATTTAATTTCTCAAGAATCTTTAGCTCTTTCTCGCTGGACTACGCTTCTAAATGCTGAAGAATTGTTTTTCTTGCAGAAATCAAGGCTAAACTGGATCAGGGAAGGAGACTCAAATTCAAGATATTTTCACAGAGTGTGCAGTACCAGAGCATCCGTAAACAGGATTCATTTTCTGATGGATGAAAGAGGGAACAAAATTGAATCTACTACCCTCATGCATCAACTTTGCGCCCCCTACTTCTCAGATTTTCTTGGCCCACATGATGATATTACCCCGGTTGCAGAGTCAGACCTACAAGGCCTTGTTCTTTTTCGCTGCTCTCAAGCCCAAATCCAACAGTTAGAAGCAAATTTCTCCGACCTGGAAATCAAGAACTGCTTCTTTTCTCTGCCAAGGAACAAAGCATGCGGTCCCGATGGATATTCCTCTGAGTTCTTCATCTCCCTCTGGGACTTTATTGGGGCCAAAGTTACAGCTGCAATTCAAGAGTTCTTTACTTCTGGGAATTTACTGAGGCAGTGGAATGCAACAACAATAGTTTTAATCCCGAAAGCGCCAAACGCAGCATCACCTTCAGAATTTCTGCCAATATCTTGCTTAAACACAATCTACAAGGTTATCGCGAAGCTGCTGGCATCCAGACTGAAATACATCCTAGTCTCTGAAATTTCTCCATGCCAAACGGCTTTCCTGCCAGGACAACTCCTCGCTGAAAATGTCCAACTAGCCACCGAAATTGTTCAAGGCTATGGCAGAAGAAATATTTCAAAGCGTGCGCTCCTAAATGTTGATCTGCAAAAGGCTTTCGATAGTGTGAATTGGTCTTTTATGCTTTCCCACCTCACTGCAATTGGCTTTCCACAAAGATTCATCTCCTGGATCAGATCATGCATCACCACGGCTTCCTTCTCGATTTCTCTAAATGGTGATCTAGGCCCTTGTTTCACAAGTGGGAAATGTCTTAGACAGGGAGACCCCCTTTCACCCTATATCTTCATTCTAGTTTCTCAGGTGTTAATCGGCCTCTTAAACTCGAATTATCGATCATGTTTAATTGGCTACCACCCGAAAACAGATTATCTTGAAATCTTTCACCTTCTTTTTGCTGATGATGTTATGATATTTTTTGATGGAAAGTATACTTCTCTTCAAGGAATCATTGATACTCTTGACCTTTTCTCTTCGTGGACAGGGCTGCAGATTAACAGGGATAAAACCAAACTGTTCTACGGTGGCCTAAACCATGAAGACTCCACGCAATTACGTACCCTCTCACTGTGGGTGTACTTCCTATTAGATACTTAGGACTACCACTGATGAGTAGGAAGCTTAAGGTCGCAGAATATGCACCACTTATGGAATCAATCAAAGCGAGATTTAACTTATGGGCATCAAAAGCACTCTCTTTTGCAGGACGACTACAACTTCTATCAACTGAAATCACGGGATTAATCAATTTTTGGTCATTGTGCTTCACCCTGCCTACTAGTTGCATCAAAAGGATAGAGGGCTTATGTTCACACTTTCTGTGGGCCGGAAAGATTGATGGCACATATGCAGCAAAGGTAGCGTGGTATAGGATTTGTTTACCGAAATCAGAAGGAGGCTTGGGCCTAAGGAGATTCAAAGTCTGGAATCAAGTCTAGAGATTGCGCTACTGCTGGTCCATTTTCTCAGGCTCCACCTCTCTTTGGGTCGCATGGCATAATCATCACTACATAAAAAACGACTCTTTCTGGAATCTAAAAGCAAAGGCAACAAATTCTTGGGCTTGGAACTCAATCTTAAACCTCCGGCCTTTAGCGAAACATTTCATCTGCTGCACATTAAATGATGGCAAAACAGCAAAGTTTTGGTTCGATTATTGGTCTCCCTTAGGCAACTTATTGGATTTCATAGGTCCCTCTGGCCCAATGTCCCTCCGACTACACCGGAATGTTTCAGTTTCTGAAGCTTGCAATAGCACGGGCTGGATCCTTCCCCCTCCAAGATCAGAAAGGGAAGTTGCTCTACACTGTCACATATCCACCATAAACTTGCCCTTACCACATGACCAGAATGATTTGTTTAATTGGTCTTGCAGGAATAAAAGCCTCACGTCTTTCTCCTCAAAGCATACATGGGAAGATTTGAGACCGAAGGACACACCTAAGCATTGGTCTTCCGTCATCTAGTTCAAAGGGCACGTGCCAAGCCGTGCCTTCACATTGTGGGCTGCAAATCTGGGACGACTACCAACAAAAGACAAATTAATTCGGTGGGGAATGCAAATACAACCATCATGTGGCCTCTGCACAACAAATCTAGAGTCAAGGGAACATTTGTTCCTGACATGTCCTTACACTGCCTCAATTTGGTTCTCCATTTTCTCAAGACTGAGATGCCACCAAGCGGTCTTCTATCGTTGGAGCTCAATGATCACATGGGCAACACACTCCTCCTCAACGGCACTTTCTCTGCTTCGTAAGATTGTGCTCCATTGCCTAATTTATACAACTTGGAAACAACGCAACAACAAGCTACACAATGATGAGCTACTGCCTTGCATCACCGCGTTCAAAATGCTGGACAAAGAAGTCCAAAACATTATAATGGCTAGACGACATCGGCGCAAGTTTAAATCCTTACTGGAAAATTGGCTTTACTAGCCTCACAAGTGATGATTTGTGATTGGTTGATTGTATAGTTTCCTTGTATTTTATCTTTTTTTGGGCAAGTAAACTATTTTTAAGAACATTCTGTATCCTCTTTTCATTTATATGATATTCACATTTTTACCAAAAAAAAAATATTTGTACCAATCTAAAGTTACTTGTTCATATAGATATTCTATAACGATTACATATTTATATATCTTATAGTTTTAGTACTTGATTTATTTAACATATTGATATATATATATATATACTTGAATATATTATAGTTGGTCTTTTTTGTGCACCTAATTAAAATTGTCCATATGAGTTAGATAAATTCTGCTGCTAAAAAAAGGTTTGAACATGTTTATGTTTTACTATTGTAATTTAATAAGAGAATGTAAATAGCAACTGAAGTATGTCTTTCTCAAACCTAACGAAAATAAAAATACAAGAAAATTGAAAAATAATGATACATTTTCTCTATATAATGAGAAGAAGATCAGAAGACACAACGAACCACGATATAGAAAACCCTAAAACTAAAAAAAAAATCTTTTCTTTTTAGTAAGCAATGTCTCACAGTCACACGAATGGCACCATCTCTTCTTCTTTCTCCAAAAACTCATGTGAGCTCGCTCTTCAATTATGTCTTAAATTTCTCCAATTGTTCATAAGAAATCTCACAATATCTTCAATTTTATAAAAGGACAGCGATTTGTATCCTCAAATTTTAACCAACCCAATAATCGTCTTAATTGTACGTTTAACAATCACATATTCTGTTCTATACCTTTACATATTCATGGATTTACTACTAATTATGTTTTTTTGTTGTTGATAAAGTACTAATTATGTTCTTACACTCTATGTACTTGGTCTTGTCAACAAATAACATTATTTTCCAGAAAGCTACTACGAAATAGTAGAACATATTTAAAAAAATAAATTGATTATATTAGCATTAACTGTTATTCTGATCGTAATTTTAAGTTAGTTAGTTTACATTTATAGTATAACAACGACTTATTACAAAGTTGGGTACTTGTAAATCATTTTAGAGGAAAGATTCACTTATCTCCCTTTCCTCTATCTACTCTCAAGTCCTCGTTTATATTCACAACTTGATGTAAACAGTTTTTTTTTTAAATTTGTGGGGAGAAATTTATATAGCTTTTGATAGCGAGAGGATAGGGAAAAAAGAAAAAACATTTTCTAAGTGCTATAATTATAAATCTCGAATATAGAAAAATGGAGTTTCTACTTTCTACAGCGTAATTTATTTTTTTGGACGTTAGATATACAAATTTGCATATTACGTAATAGCGATCGTATTCTACACGTCACATAAGATACCAATAGTTTATTTTCGTTTTGATAATAGATTCCCGTTTTTGTTTTTT
>OVAV01002903.1:0-10356 GCA_900406375.1 Iberis amara
TACCATTATTTGGAAAGACATTAACAATGGCATTCTGATGACGAGACTCCACTTGTTGACCTTGTTACGGTCTCATATGATTTTTGGTAAACTTGTATCCGGGTGGATATCCATGAACTTTGAATTTGGCAAAATCTTGTTGTTATGATAGGCCGCAACAATAGCAGAATTGTCATCTTGATCATCAACATATACAGAAGCTTGAAATGCAACATTGTTTGCAAGAAGCTTGATCAATCTTTGTCTTTCATCCTGTGTAACAATATTAAAAGCTTCCTCAATAGATGAGATTGGTTTGAGCATGAGAATATGTCTTCTTGTGTTTTCAAATGACTCATTAAAACCCATAAGAAATTTTGTTACACGACTACGTTGCTGCAAAACTTCCCACTTCGCAGCTGCATCACATTCACAGTGACCACAAGTACATACATGAAGCTCAACGTAATTCATATATTCTTCCCAAAGAGTGACAAGTTCAGTGTAGTAAGTTGATACATCTAAAGATCCTTGTTCAATCGTACTCAACTTCTGTTCTATATCATATATCCTAGGGGCATCATCTTGTTTGAACCTAGCTAAGAGATTCTTCCATATACTGTTATGGAGATAAAGAGCAGACTTTGACCTATCTTCTTTGAAACTGAGTTCATGAGCCAAGCCGCTACAATGTCATTACACCTCGCCATGCGCCTGAGTCTTGATGACCTGAAACAGGTTTAACAATTGATCCATTAATAAATCCCAGTTTATTGCGCACATTGAAAGCCATATGAACATATCGTCTCCATGAGTGAAAATGTGAAGCTGTAGTAAGCCTATTTGGAACAAGAACTAGGCCGGCGTGATCACTACTATGAAGGTAATATGGATTGTCACAAAATCCGTTGGATTATGATTCGGCAGTTGTACTAACTCCGGATTTGGATTCTCAATTTGCAAAAGAAAATGAAGAAATCAGAAAGAAATGTGTAGCAATTGAACAAAATTGCAAACACAGAGGTCAAACATAAGAGAAAAGAAATCAATATCGAAAAACAAAAAGCTAGAGCTCGTTGCAATTCTTTAAAAAAAACGAGAATCGAACTCATTTGAAGTTCGAACAAAAATCAGCTCATGATTTCGTTGAATCGGCGATGAATCGATGATGCGAAATTGATTGTTGTAGCTCTGATACCATGTTAAATCCCAGATTTAATCGAAGATAAGCTCAAAGTATGAACATGAATTGAAAAAAGAAAGTTTCATTATGTGACTTTACAGCTAGTGTGTTTTAACACTATATACAAGATGATCAAACCGTTAATGACTCAGCTAATTAAAGTTATCAAATCTAACAACCGTAACTAATCAAACCAACTTAACATATATAAACAGAGACTCTAATATAAAGAAGTAGAGTTTTTGATGAAAGAAAAAACATTTAAGCAACCACGTAGTGATAAAATTCAAATTGTATACATGGCCATGTCAAAATGGTTTTAGTAAGTATGGTAGCTCCTATGATATTTTGACTTAATACATTAATTCATAAACAATTATATTCTTAAACAGGAGTCTCATGAAACTCTTATTATCAAGATTCAACACAAAGTTACAAGTCTCTAAGGTCACTTATCGATAGCTGATTTAATGCTCAGAGAGTTTTTCAAGCACCCAAGTTTTCTTTATCAACAGGTTGCGATCTTTTCTTCCAAAACTTAAACTCCATAGTTCTTCCTTCAAGCATCTTCTCAATCTCCTCCATTCTCATTCCTTTTGTCTCCGGAACGCACACAACAACAAAGATAAGAGCAATGACTGATATCACTCCAAAGATTAGAAAAGTCCAACAAGTCCCAATAGCTTCAGTCAAAGACAAAAAAGATTGAGCCACAATCAAATTTGATATCCAATTTGCAGTTGCAGCTATTCCTCCACAGACTCCTCTGAATCTCAATGGATAAATCTCTGAATTAACTATCCATGGAACAGTCCCCATTCCTGGAGAGAAGAATATAATATAAAGTCCCAATCCAAGAAGAGCAAACCAACCAAAATTACTAGGACATCCTCTTGTGTACCAAAGCCGGTTTTCATTATGACATAAGTCTTTAACAGAATCATTTGAGACCCAACACGCCCCAGGATCTTCCTGCAATCAAAAGACACTGGTTGGTTTTGGGTTGGAAGCCCATAATCCTAACAAATACATTTTTTTTGTAGAGTTTTCGAAAAGTACCTTTCCATTAGGAGATGAACAAAACCCACAAGAAGCTTTCAAGCAAGTCATACAATCCCAAGTTTGGGGTTTAATAGCTGAGTTATACACAGGACAAGTATTGTTGTTGAATTTGTGTGTCTCAAATGAGCTAATTGGAGGAGCATGAGTAGTAGCTTCATAGAAAACACCGGTTAGTAATCCGAGTGAGATAATGACTCCAAAAAGGCTAATGATTAGAAGCTTTTTCCTTCCGGTTCTATCGATGAAGTAAATGCTAATGATGGAACCAAAAGCATTAAGTCCTGAGGTAACTAGAGACAAGAGAAGAGCTGTTTTGTTTGAAGCAAAGCCGGCGAGTTGAACAATAGTTGGACTGTAATACATAACTGTGTTGATCCCAACGAACTGTTGAAAGACTTGGAGACCAACACCAGCTATTAGACCACGTCTAACGGTTTTGGTTTTGCAGAGTTTGATCATGTTGATCTTCTCGGAAGATCCTTCTTCGAGTATCTCTGATTCAACTGAGAATTTAAGTGCAAGAATCTCTTGCTCTACATCTCTTGCTGGGTATATTCTTCTCAGAATAGCTTTAGCCTCCTCTTCTCTTCCCTTGCGGTATAACCAACGAGGTGATTCCGGGAGTGTAAACATTAAGATAAACTGTAAAAGAGCTGGAATTCCGGCTATTCCCAGCATCCATCTCCACGTTCCTTTCACCTATAACAAGTGATAACAGTTACAAATTTCTAAATCGCCCATTTGAAATCCAGTTTGGTTTTGGTTTTATGTTTTAACAATCAGGTTTTTTCGTTTAAAAGTTAAGACATAGTGTTTTATTTGTTTAATAAGAAAAATCTTTCCCACATGCATATGACTATAAAAGTACAAAAATTTTATATATTTTCAGTTTATTTTGTTTCGGTTTTTTTGGTTAACTAAAAATGGACGATTTCAGTTCAGGTTCGGTTTAGGTTTTTTGGTTTTTTAAATAATCAAGCTTAAAAATCTTTATAAAACTTCGGTTCGGTTTTTATTTTATTTTATTTTTCCGGTTCGGTCTAGTTTTTTTGTTCCGGTTTATTTGTCTATCCCTAATCCAAAACGTGCTCTCTTTTTTTTGGTAAGGGTGTTTATATTCAGTCAAACCAATCCGATTTGATCTTAAACCAAATCCAAACAATTGTAATTAAGTTCTAATACAGTCAATGCTCATTATTCTTCTTTCCTATCTGAAAAAAAACCAACAAAACCAATCCCAAACCCAAGGGTGGAAAAATAGTTCTATTTTAAACTTATTTTTTTGTCAAGTTCTATTTTAAAACTTAAAAATTGAACGTGAACATTTTCATTAAATTATGTTTTGACAAAACATTAAATACTAGGGACCCTTAGTGTGGGTTAATATAACTTACATCTGTGAAGGCTAAGTTAATGAGGTAAGACAAGAACTGTCCTCCGGTGATGAGAAACCCATTGGTACTAACCAAAGCTCCTCTGATCTTTGCAGGAGAAGCCTCTGATATGTAGAGAGGAGCAGTCATGGAGGCCATCCCGACCCCGAGACCCACAAATACACGGCCAATGACTAGGAGGATCGGATTAGGAGCGGCTGCCATAATGATAGCTCCTAACAAGAAGAGGAAATCCGCCATGAGAATCGCACTTCTCCTCCCATATTTGTCATTAGCCCAACCTCCTATCGCAGCTCCGATGATTGCTCCTGCAACCGCCATGCTCACTATCATCTCCTGTGTTTTGTTTTACTTGGAGCTTAGTGTTTGTTTGTAACTTTTACATGTGCTTCTTTGAACGGTTACATGCAAAACGGTATGATGTGCACAATGAAATGAAAAAAAAACAACATAGTGGAAACACTTTGTTTGAATTACTAGGTCGATTTCCAATCAAAAAAAAAAAAAAAAAAANTACTAGGTCGATTTATTGTGGTTAGAAGTTAAAAACGACAAAAAGAAATAGTGGAAACTCTTTATCTGCTTTTATTTATGTTTGTTCACACCTTTTTTTAAATTAAAAATTGTCCAAATCTTCTTTCCGTACACTCTATGCGACCTTTTTTTTTGTGCAAATAAGAATTTGTTACAATCAAATAGCATACCAATTATCCAGAACAGTTCCTCTATCAATTTGAGAATTTTCTGAAATAAGGTTAAAATGTTGATTTTTAAATTGTCACTCTTATCCCTGTCTTCCTTCTGGTCTATAGAGTACCATTTAATTACTACTTCAATCATTTATTAAAGAATTTCCCAAAGAAACTAAGTATAATTCCAAAGAATTGAAATTAAAAAAAAAAAATAGTATTGTATGTTGACAAAAAAAAAATTAAAAAATTAAAAAAAGTAGATATATATAGAACCTGTAACCAAGTTTCTCTGTCAACAGACTTGAAATCATCTCTGATGTAAAGCAGAGCTCCTGATATGACTCCTGCATGTATATACATACAAAAAAATGATCATATATATGGTGGATCTAATCTATAGAGGAGAAATTAAGAAACGTACCGGTGTCGTAACCAAAGAGAAGACCACCGATTCCGGCGGAAAAAGCAAGGCGAAGAACATAAGGATTCGTCCATGTTAGAGAGAAACATTCTCTGAAAGCTGATACATCTGCTCCTCCTTGTATTCCACCTTCCATTTTTCTTTTTCTTTTAAAGTGTAAGTTGAATGAGACACATCAACTTATATAAAGAGTGTGTTTTTTTTTCTTCTGTTGTCTTCTGTTTTTGACTGAGAAAAGATTATAAGTGGTGATAATTTAATGGGAAATCGGAATACAACACGTCGACTCTTACTAGAAAAATCCATTGATATGTCAAAATCTTTTTCTTTTTTTGCTATTTTCTTTCTTTCTATATATTTGTTTTAGGGTAAATTTTTTATTGACTTTCTTTATTTTAGATGTAAATAAGTTGAAGCTACATACCATAAAAAAATATTCTTAAAAGTAGACAAAAAATATTCTTAAAAAATTATGGTAACGTTACCTACACAAAAATACATGTACATTAATTACGTGCGTTACATGAACATTGACTAAAATCGATTCTTAATTATACTTTTACGACCAATTTTAAAATATTTTCATAATAATAACCAAAAAAATAACTAGCAGTAGTTTAGTGGTGTTGCATAGTTATCAGAATATAGATCGAATCTGGCCACTCACATAGTAAGTGCATTTTTTTATGGAGTTTGAATTACTAAGCCGACTCGTTGTGATCCAGAGATCAATGTGACAAAAAACCAAAAAAAATTTGATAGAGTTAAATAACTGGATTTGAAACAAATTTTTCCAAACTAAAATAAAAAAAAGGAGAAGGAAAAATATTGATCTAGACCACCGAATTCACTATCTGTTCATGTAAATAAGTTTTACTGATTTCATCGTTCATCCCCAACTATTCATATAACAGTGTCGTAAATTGTTTAACATTTCATATGATAAATGTAAAATGCTACATATAAATAGAAAAGATCCATAAAAAATATACTCATCCTCAAACAATCAAACACAATAACATAATAAGAAAAACAAAACACACGAGTTTTGTAAACAGTTTTGGTTTTTTGTAATAGTCAAGTGTAAGAGTTGCTCCTCCTATTATAATTCTATTTATGAGCTAATAGAAGAATTTTCGATCCCAACAAGTGGTGTTAGAGCAAGGTTTAATGTTTTGAGTGATCGTTCAAAATTTTGAGTTTTCTAAAAGGTTATCAAAATAGAATTTTGGTTACACGGTCGGGTTGGTATCTTCGAGTAGAGCGATTTGGTATATTTAGTTGACAAAACTATGAGAATTTCGGTTACACGATCGGGTTAGTAGCCAACCATTTTCGTTCATTTTGAACGCAACAATATTGTATGTTTTTCCAAATACCACTTCAACCTTCTAGTTGCTAAATGGAATCCTCAACATCAGAGATGATGATTGCCATAAGATCCACAAACTACAATATGAAAAAAAATCACGTATAGAAGAATTGCTAAATCTTTTAGATATAACCGAACCTATCGAGAGAAAATAAGTGAAGCTGGAAAGAAATATGACGAAAAATGGGAAAAGATGAACAAGAAGACGGTTTCCCAAATTCGATAATAGATCGACCACCAAGTTTTCCATCATGTCTCTCATGATAAGGAGGTGTACAAATTATGGGAAAATCTCGAAGGAATGTACCATGCCAAAAAACTTACAATATGATGTTGTTGATGCAGAGTTTAGTATATCATAAGGTACAAAGTGGTACCTCAATTATTGAGCATGTGAGCCAGTTTCAGGACCTCCTAAATCAACTAGTTGTTGCAGGATGGAAGCTAAAAGATGAAGAGCAAGCCTTTTTTCTTCTAAGCTCTCTACCAGATGACTAGGACACACTTGTTATCACCCTCAATAATTCTGCCACAGGTGGTAGTGTGACTATATAGATGGTCATAGATGCCTTACTGAATAAAGAGACCGGTAGGAAAGAAGTTGATAGAAATCAGTCATATGACCTCTTCTTAGATCATAAAAAAGTAGTGAAGGTGGCAGAGGAAGAGGTCGAGGTCGAGGTCAAAGTAGAGGAAGATCTTTAGAAAGAAGCAAATTCGTTGATTGATTCGACGAAAATTATTGTGGCATTTACGGCCAACGAAAGAGGGACTGCCAAAAATATCTTTGGGAATAGGCATAAACAACCCAAAGTTCTTGAAATGAAGATGGTGATACCATGATTACCAGCCCTCGTAACATGCAAAGAAGAGGTTTATCTACACGTAGGCACACATGACATCAAGTGGGTGATATGTTCACAACTCATAGACTCAAAGACCATAATGTTATGAAGATGAGAAACACAAGCTTCTCAAACATTGTTGGTATTGGTGATGTCCACATAAGAACCATCGTTAGATGTACACTTGTATTATAAGATGTTTGACATGTTCCAAGTTTGAGATTTAATTTAATCTCGGGAGTAACTTTGGACCTAAGGGTATGAAAGTTATTTCAAAGAAGGTATGTCGAAACTATCCAAAGGTTCTTTGGCTATTGCAAGAGGACATATCGGTGGTACTCTATACAAAACTCATGTAACGTTGTATTGACCAAATCTTAATGTTGTTCAAGGAGAGACATGAGACATCACCAAACTTGTGACACCGGAGATTGGGCCACATGAGCATAAAGGTTTGAAAACTTTTGCAAAGAAGAAAGTCATCTCACTTAACAAAGATGTTGCCTTCGATCCATGCAAGGATTATTTTTCTGGAAACAACACCGAGTTTGTTTTAGCTCCACGAGAAAGAATCGTACTGAATTACTCAGTCTTTTCCATTGTGACTATGCAGACCCATTGAAGAAGAATCACTCGGTGAAGTAAGTACTTTGTGACATTAATTGATGATGTATTACAAAATGTATGAGCATACTTTCTCAAAACAAAGGATCAAGTTCTTTACCACTTTAAATTATTTCATGCCATAGTAGAAAGAAAAACATGGAAGAAATTGAAGTGTTTTCGTAGCGACAAAGGAGGCAAGTACACTTCCAGGGATTTTTCGATATATTATGCTCACCATGGAATCGGGAACGAGAAATCGCTGCCACAGCCCCCACAACACAATGGTGTAGCAGAAAGAATAAATTGCACTATTTTGAAGAACGTACGATGCATGTCCAGTATCGCTAAACTACCAAAGCCATTTAGGGGTAGAGCTGTGTTGACAGCTTGTTACCTTATAAATAAGTTACCCTCAGTTCCACTGCACTTTGAAGTTCGAGAGAAGAAATGGTCAAGAAAGAACACATATTACTCTCACATGAAACTGTTTGGGTATAAGGTATGTATGCATGTATTCAAGGAGCTAAAGTAGAAGCTTAATCTTAGGTCAAATCCATGCAACTTCATCGGTTATGGAGATCAAGAATTTAGATATTAGTTGTGGGATCCCGAAATGAAAAGAGTCATTCGAAGTAACGATGTGGTATTTCATGAAATCAATTTTATGAGTTTGTTCCAATAAAGTTGAATCAACATATCTCTTGTACTCTAGAAGACATTCATGTATCACCACATATTCCTCTCGCTAAGGAAGAAGTATATGATGCTACTGAACAAGGAATGATGGCCCAATAGATATGGTGAATATCAAGATGATGCGATTCATGGGCAGGAGGAGCATTCTCCCTAATAAACTGATGAAGATGCACAAGTCTAACGTTCTATGCGAGGTTTATTTCTACGAAGAAGATACCCGAAATTTGGGTAGATCTTTCATATTAGCGAGAGGGAGCTTGAGATCTTTCAAGAAGCTCAATCTCATCAAGAAAAATCTAATTAGTTGAAAGTTATGGAAGATGAGATGAAATCATTGCAGAATAACCAACATTATGATTTGGTGAAACTTCTCAATGGAAATAAAGCCTCGAAAAACAAATGGGTTTTCAAGTTGAAGAAAGATGTCAACGGTAATATTGTGAAGCACAAGGAAAGATGATTTCAACAAAAAGAAGGAATTGACTTTGATGAGATTTTTTACCCGTTGTGAAGATGATGCCAATTCGAGTTGCACTTGGGTTGGTTCCTAGTCTGAATTTTTAACTAGAGTATATTGATGTTAAACAACATTTCTCCATGGTGATTTGGAAAAATAAATATACGTGGAGAAACCCAATGGTTTCCAAGTACTAAAGAAAGAGCACCTACTCTGCAAGTTAAAGAAGACTCTTTATGGTCTCAGGCAAGCTCTGAGACAGTGGTATACAAAGTTTGACTCGTTCATGGTGAAGCATCTATATATGATAACAATCGCAGACCACTATGTATACTTGAAGATGTTTTTATATGGGAAACTTATCATCCTTTTGCTATATGTGGATGATATGCTAAAATTTTGTCAAGATATGACCATGATCAACAACTTGAAGCAAGATTTGTCTAAATTTTTCTTTTTCTATGAAAGAACTAGATCCAGCACACAAAAAATTGGGCATGAAGATTTTCGTGATCGAAAGGCAAGAATTTGTTCTTGTCACAAGAGGAGTATATTGAATACGTGATCAAAATGTTTAACATGGATAATTCTAAACATGTAGGCACTCCACTAATAAATCACTTCAAGTTGAGTAAACGAAGTTGTCCATCTTTGAGAAAGAAAAGAAGATTATGAAAGATGTGTCATAATCTTCAGTAGTAGGAAGTTTGATATACGCAATGGTGTGTACAAGTCGAGATATCGTTCATGTTGTCGTTGTTGTAAGTAGGTATCTATCTAATCCAAGAAGAAAAGATTGGGATTTGTCAAATGGATACTATAATATCTGAAAGGTACTACCAAGTTATGTTTGTGCTACGGGGGATCGAAACCAATCTTAGAGGGTTATATAGACTTCGGTATGATAAGAGATCTTGATAGAAGAAAATCTACTTCAAATTACATATTTACACTAGCAGGAGAAAATCTACTTCCTATCATAATTTTAGAAAATGAAAAAAAATTCCAACCTCAACACAAGATTCAAGAAATTAGCATATTCGTTCACGATTTTTCTAAATGACATAATCACATAAAAATTAAATAATTGATCCCTACTTTCACATATATGAGTAGGGGTGGACATATTTCCCAAAACCCGAAACCCAAACCAAACCCAACCTGAAAAAACCCGAACCGAACCCGAACCAAAAATCTCAATTACCCGAATGGGTTTTAGGCTAATGTTTTTTGGGTACCCGACCCAACCTGATGCCCGATCGGGTACCCGAAAAATACGAAATGATGCAATAAGCAAAAAATACACTTCCCAACTTTAACTTGTATGCAAATTATAAGGTCTAGGTAGGAGAAATTTTTGTCAATTCAACTTATTTCCTATAATCTACTAGCAATGTTTTTTTTTTTTTTGAAAATATTTTTGTGTTGCTATTTGGAAGAGATAATGGTTTATGTTGGCATAAAGCTAAAAATTATATTAACTAATTTTGGTATTATTAATAGTTTCAGAATTTTCATATATTTTAGGTATTTTAACTAATTTTGGGTACATACGAATCTATTGGGATCCAAAGAATTTCGGGCATAAATTGATTCTTTTAGTGTTGACCCGACCCGAATCCGAACCCGAAAAAACCCGACCCGAACCC
>OVAV01002904.1:0-10527 GCA_900406375.1 Iberis amara
AGGATAAACGGCTCGATGGTAGGACCCACGAAATCTCTCTCTGCGCCATCATTCGGAGGAGCTTTACTCGAAGCACATCCTCGGTCCACCCTTTGTTCCTGAAGGATATGTTTCCTCATAGCCAAAGGAACCAAATCCGCCGACTCCTCAGCCGCCGCCGAAGCGCGTCCCGCTTGCCTCACAGTTAGTGGCACCTCGTCCAGCGTTTCCACCGAAACGCGCTCCATCTCCTCGACGCGACTCAGAGACGCGTCGGATCCTTCGCCGGACCTCTCAACAGAACGATCAGCCGACGTAGTCAAACCCCCCTCTGATTCAGCAGGAGACCCGTGGCCTCGACCAGACGCACTACCCCCAGACGAACTAGTCTGGCTGCTCAGACTTAGACCCATTAAGTCGCAACCCATTATACCAAAAAAAAACGACGACGCGAAGAATAAAGCGAAAATTAGAGAGAGAAACTAGAGAGAAGAAAGGACAGAAGTTAGATTTTTAGCTGATGCAGAATGAAACAAATGAGGAGACTGCTTGGTATTTATAGAGGGACGACCGGAAGCTGAAGCGTCCCCGGTAAGAGAAAACTGGCCGGAAGATCAAAGGTCGAGAAGACGGGTGACCGGGAGACGATAGCTTCTCCACGAAGCTAGTTCCCCTAAGAATCAGCGCCAACCAACGCAGTCTCCACTCCACCTGTCTATACGGTATGAGGCGAGAGCTAACTCGTCCGAAATCACGACGCGGCCCATTGGGCTCGAAACCCATTCTGTCCGACGAAGCTGCGAATGCATCAACCTCGTCGAACTTGGGGGGGGGGGGGGAACTTATTGTAGAGTATGGGTCGTCGGCCCAAAAGCCCAATGGTCCAAATCCGCTGTTAAGCCCGGCGCGTACAAGCCACGACGAGCACCGAAGAGGCAGTTGAGAGAGCAGGTAGAACAGTGCACCTAGTCTCGCCAAACAGTGACCTACTCGCCAACCCGCCGGCGAAACAGGAAGCTAGCCAACTGCTCCGCCTAGCCGAATGATCACGGTGAAAGCAGTATAAATAGAAGGGGAGAGACTCTGGAAAGAGGATCAAAAAACCCGAGCATTTAGAGAGAAGAGAGAGAGAAATAGACGACCTCAGTCCTATAATTTTGTCTGTAGCGCGTCATTACTGTAACCTCTTTAAGCGCGACCAACTTTAGAAACTCTCGTAAGTGCGTCGAATTGTCGACGCGCCGAACCTCTGTATCCCTTAATTACTTAATCAAATATGAACCCAAATCCAGGGGGACCTTCACCCTAGATTCAACATCCGGCCATCGGAAGGCCACCGTACGGCCAAACTTTTTTTAACTGTTCCACTGGTCGTTGCTCTGATGGACGTCTCATCATCGATTTCATTGGTATAATGCTCTCCTCTCTCTCTCTCAAGTATTATTGTCATTTACATAAATATGAATGGGCCTGGTTCCTGGCTCAATAATACCTCACCTTCTGGTATCGCATGGACTCTATACCGGCAAGACAACAGTGCGCTAATCTGCCTTGGCTTCAAAACCATCTTATCACGTCAATACCCAGAGGTTGTCGAAGCTGAGGCCCTCTTATACGATGTTCAATGCCTTATCTCTCTCAATTACTAGAATGTATCTTATTGCTCCGACAGCAAAGTTCTTATTCGTGCTTTGCAGTCAACACACGACTCCATCAAGACACGATTCCTGCCTTCCTCGCCTCTAGCCCCGTATTGTTACGATCTGCTTGCTCACTTACGTATTTCATCTGTTTTCTATATTAATCGTTCAGCCAATATACTAGTAGACTATCATTCTAAATGTGCCCGAAATACTTTTGTACTTCCAACAATACGTTGGGAAGTTCCTTAACTTATTAATAAACTTACTGTTGACAAAAAAAAAAGAATGGGCCTGTTTTCATCTATTTTCAGTTTTTATTTTATCTGAAAATCTGAATAAGCGGAGTAGGAGCAAAATAAATATTAAAAACAACTTTCAAATATAAACACTGAAATTGTAGATTCAAAAAAAACTCCCAATCTCTCTTCTTCAACTCGTGAATTGTTCCACCTCCGTCTATTGTCTTTTCGCTGCCGGCGTCCGGCCTCCTTGCCGGCGTCGAGCGGCACATGTACAGTCTTTTCTCCTTTTCGCCTTTCCTTTTGTTTCTCGTCTCTATATTGGTTCTCTTGGTCGGTTTTCTCCCGTCGGTCCTCTCCACGTTGTCGATGTCTTCTCATGGGTTGCATGCGGTGGAGATCTTGTGGGTGGCGATGGTGGTTTCTTGTTGGATCCATTGACATGCGTCGCTTATGTCATAAGATGCCGAGATCTACTTGGATCTTAAGTGTCTGCATGTTTGCTCTTAGGCTCGTGGAGACGAAATCAATTCAGATCTATGGTTGGAAATTACAGTTGGGTGCGAGGTGTGCTCTTCGGTGTTCCAGAGAGATCCACGGTGGTTGGGATCGGTCAAATTTGTCTGGTTGTGTTCGTTGGGTCGCTAATCATGTTATGAGGAGTAAGCCACATGACTTGGTTCTTCTTAACATGATCACTAGTTTGTTTTCTATGTTTTGTGTCCGTTGTTCATGTTCTATGTCAGTTTTGTCCAATAAATTTGTCAGCAATGGTAGTTTATTATCTTTTAGGGGATCCTTTTTCGGGAATCCGGTTCCAATGGCATGTCTCCGTTGACGACACCCTCTCTTTGTAGATGGCTTGTCTTCAGTTTCAAAGTTCTAATTGTCGGAACTAAGTTTTTTCAATTTATTTTACTCTCTTCATCTGCGGATGATATCATGTTCCCTTTGTGAAGTTGTACTTTTCCCGTCAAGAGATCGGTACCCGTTATGGGTATCCTCCAATATAATATATTACTTTGTTGACCAAAAAAAAAAAACACTGAAATTTATTTTGACGGAATATATTTACAGTTTGTTAATAAATATTGTCTACATGTGAATTTATAAACTTTAGCAATCACATAATTTTTTAAAAAAAATATTTGGGCCACAACAGACGGTCCAATAATCAATTCCTGTATAATCGTAAGTAATTTCTACAATATCATAGACACGAATACTCAATCCCAAGTAAGATGGTGCTACCTATATTTTGTAAATTTATGAATGCTAATAAACTAATGTCACTTCCCCATCACTTAATTTATAAAATTCTAAAATTTAGCAAACTACGAAAAGAAAATAAAATTGTATGAATGGTTTAATTTTTTCTGTTAAAAGTTTTATTTTCCCATATATTAAAAAAAAACTATTTAAATCGGATGTGATATCCAATAGAATATCAAGATTTTAGCGGATACTTAAACATCTATACTGAGTCCTGACTAGTCATAGAGTAGAGAAGATAATAGTTTTGGATATGTGAATGATTGCAGCCGAGGCTAATGGATTACCATACGTTCCACCGTATCTCCAAAGCGTCCGGACGAACAGTTCGATAGATTTTAAGAAAGGTGCAAATTTTGCGGTGGCTGGTGCGACTGCGAACGATTTTAACTTCTTGAAAGAAAGAGGCCTCTCAGTTACATAAGTGACGAATAAGACACTTGATATTCAACTTGGTTGGTTCAAAAAGTTGAAACCTTCTCTTTGTAAAACCAAACCAGGTATTACATATCACCCAATTTCATTTCTTGTGTTGATGAATAGTTAAATTTCCTTTCATTTATTTTGACACTTAAAAGGTTATTATTATTTTTTTATCATTGTTTATAATATATTTGAAAAACAGTTATCTCTTAAAGAAGGTTTAATTAGTTTATAATATATTTATGATACAGTTTCAACATACATTGTTAAAATCTTAAGAAAACCATGCAAGTGAAGTGGTTATTATAAGTAATTGAGAGAAAAGTCACAGTTAGACTGATTTGTGATGTTCAAATTTATGGATATATAGTGTTTTTATATCATAATTTAATTTAATTTATTATCTGGCAGAATGTGATCAATATTTTAAGAAATCGCTATTTTTGGTGGGAGAAATTGGTGGAAACGATTATAATTACCCTCTTCTAGCATTCGGAAGTTTCCAACCAGCTATGGATTTGATACCTTTCGTCATTAACAAAATACTCAACGTCACAAGTGTAAGTAGGAAACTTATACATTAAATTTAACCTTTTTAAAACGTTCATTAGTCCAAATATTCATTTGATTCAACTAACGATTTTGGGTTTGGTTTAATTAAAGGCCTTGATCGAGGAAGGTGCGTTGACACTAGTAGTTCCGGGAAACATTCGGACATGCCGCGGTTCTATTATAGAGGTTCAATGATGATAGCGGATGGCTCTATGATCCAAGGAACCAATGTTTCAAGCCATTGAACAGTTTTGCTAAGCTTCACAATGATAAGCTCAAGGAAGGTCTTCTGACCCTAAGACAAAAGTACCCTCGCAGACATTATCTACGCTGATTATTACGGTTCTGCCATGCAATTCTTCAACTCACCTTCCTTATACGGTAATCCAAATTTCATATTGTACACACACATGTTTAATTGAAAATTTTGGTCCATTTTAAAGGCCGCAAGATAAAATGAAAAACATGGACCGATTCTTATTGGAGATATATCTCATAGAAGATACGTTTTACGTTATTGTCAAGATTCTCTTATGATTCTTTCTATTCTTCTATGTTTCCTTTACTGTTAGGTTTAGGTTCATCTTGGCAAATCTTGTATAAATACTTGAGGCATTACGTTTAATAAGACAAGCCGATTTGATTAAGAACTCTACATGGTATCAGAGACATACCTCTCAAATTAATTCTTAATCAAACTCTCGATTGTTTCTAGTTGAAAAAAATCGAAACCTAAACCTGTGACAGAAGAAGACTCTTTAACAACGCGTCAATCAAGTATGTGTAGATCAGAAGGAACAGTTGTCTCGCCATATACACTTGCGGCGTCGGACAATCCAGGATCGGTAATTACTTCTATTCAATTAAATGGAGACAATTATAATGAGTGGTCATCAGAGATGATGAATGCACTTCAAGCAAAAGAAAACTAGGCTTTATCAATGGAACTTTGAAAAAGCCTTCTAAAGATTATGAAGATTTTGAGAATTGGCTAGTAGTAAATTCAATGATAGTGGGATGGATCCGGGCTTCGATTGAACCAAAAGTTAAATCTACAATAACTAGCAGGTTATCAACCTGTTGTGGCTTGTACGTGTGGAGAAGCAACATATATTGTTCAAGAGAGGGAACAAGAGAAGATACATCAATTTGTCATGGGACTCAATGATGTGAAGTTTGGTAGTCTTTGTTCTCAGATTATTTCTCTCGACCCAATGCCCGATATTGGAGAGATTTATTCAAAAGTGGTCCGTGAAGAGCAAAGGCTAGAGGCATCCTGAGAGAAGGAACACCAACAGAGTGCAGTTGGTTTTGTCACCAGAACCGAGTATGGTCTAATGCCTCTTTGCCGCGAACAAGGTACAGAGAGTGGTGCTTCTGGTTCGATTCTTCGTACAAGACAGACGTGTGCACATTGTGGACGAACAGGGCATGAAAAACATCAATGCTGGCAGATCGTTGGGTATCCAGACTGGATGCAGGATCGTTGTCAGCGTGGTCGAAGTCAAGGTAGTCGCGGTAGAGGAAATCGAAACGCTGGAAGAGGACGAGGCTCAATTACAGCTGCCCACGCCACTAGCTCAAATGAATCTGTGTTCCCTGATTTTTCCTCGGATCAATGGAAAGCATTGAGCAAATTGGTGCATGAGAAATTGAGCGTCAATGAATCAGAAAAGTTGTATGGTAAGGCTGTTTTAGGCTAAATAATTCTTGATTCTGGAGCCTCTCATCACATGACGGGAGATTTAAATTTGTTAAATAACGTTAAGCCTATTACTCCTTGTCCTATTGCTTTCGCCGATGGGAGCAACACAAAAGCTATTAGTGTTGGGAAATTGTGTCTCACAGACACATTAACGTTAATTAATTTTCTTTATGTCCCCTCACTTAATTGCACTCTTATGTCACTTTCGAAGGTGTTAAAATAGTTACAATGTTATGGTGTGTTCACTGATACAGTTTGTGCTTTACAGGACCGTTTTTCGAAGAATCTGATTGAAACCGCTAAAGAGCGTGGTGGGGTATATGTTATGACAAGTCTGGTCGCAGCGATGGCACTTACAGCACTTAGTAAGTCTAGTTCGATGATTTGGCATTAGCGGTTGGGTCATCCGTCTTTTAAAGTTTTTCAGATTTACCTGGTTTTTCTAGAGTTTCTAAAACAATGAGCTCATTTCCTTGTGATATCTATTTTCGAGCGAAACAAACTCGTGAAGTTTTCTTTGAAAGTTCCACTCAATCAATTGATTTGTTTTTATTAATACATGTTGATGTTTGGGGTCCGTATCNATCATCGTGTGGAGCACTCTATTTTTTGACAATCGTAGATGATTTATCTCGTGCGGTTTGGACGTATTTGATGATGGAAAAATGAGAAGTAAAACAGATTCTTATCAACTTCTTGGCGTATGCTCAAAAAAAAATCGGTAAATCGGTTAAGATGGTGCGGAGTGACAATGGCACTGAGTTTACTTGCATGTCATCTTACTTTCGTGAGCATGGAGTTATACATCAAACCTCATGTGTTTCTACACCTCAACAGAATGGACGGGTAGAACGCAAACATAGACACATCTTAAACGTCTCTCGAACGCTTCTATTTCAGTCCAACATACTGCGTTTTTGGGGATATGCAGTTTTGACCGCAGCCTACTTGATTAATCGGACACCATCGTCGATTCACAAAGGTAAAACTCCTTACGAGATTTTGTTTGTTGCAGCACCGTCTTACTCTCACTTGCGCGTATTTGGTTCCTTGTGCTATGCTCATCATCAATCGCGTGATAAAGATAAATTTGGAGCTCGTAGTCGTCGGTGTGTGTTCATTGGTTACCCATTCGGAAAAAAGGTTGGAGACTTCTTGATCTTGACTCTGGTAATGTGTTTATCTCACGTGACGTTGTATTTAGTGAGCAACAATTTCCTTTCACTGATTCTTCTTCTTCTCAAGCTGCGATTCCTCAGTTAGATGGTACCACCATCGATGAAGGTTGGCTGCCAGTGCGTGCCTCAGACAGGGGGAGTACTGAGATGCAAGAGCCTGATGTTTATGATGTTTCTCATCTCATCTCCTTTGAACAAGCTTCGGTTCCTGTGTCTACAACTCCTGTGTCTCCGGTTCCTGTTATGAGTGAACAGCTTGGTCGCGGAAAACGTGAGAAGTCTCGTCCCTCTAAACTTCAAGACTATATTGTTTATAATGCTGTCGACTCATCTATATACCCCCACGCTTCACCTTCCACATCTCAGTCTTCGGCGGCCTCAGGTACACAACCTTATCTGCTCTCTAATTTTGTTTATGATGCATGATTTGCTTCAGGTCATCGTGCGTTTCTCACTGCCATTACCTCTGCTATTGAGCCGCGGAATTTTAAGGAGGCTGTTCAGGATTCTCAATGGAAGAATGCTATGATCACCGAAATTGAAGCTCTAGAAGCTAATAAGACTTGGAGTCTTGTTTCCTTACCACCTGACAAGACTGCAATTGGCAGTCAATGGGTCTTCAAAATCAAATACAACTCTGACGGGTCTATTGAACGCTATAAAGCTCGTCTTGTGGTGCAAGGGAAGTACCAGGTCGAAGGTGATGATTATCATGAAACATTTGCTCCCGTGGTAAAGATGACAACCGTTAGTACTCTTCTTCGCATTATCGCTGCTAACAACTGGGAAGTACATCAGATGGATGTTCATAATGCCTTTCTTCATGGCAATTTGGCTGAAGAAGTTTATATGAAACTTCCGCCTGGCTTTCGTCACACGAAGCCCGATAAGGTGTGTCGCTTACATAAGTCGCTATATGTTTTAAAACAAGCTCCTCAGTGTTGATTTGCGAAGTTGTCTAACGCTTTGTTGCAATACGGTTTTGTCCAATCCTATGAAGATTACTCACTCCTTTCCTACACTAAATCTGATATTGAGCTCCGGGTTTTGGTGTATGTTGATGATCTCGTTATTTGTGGTAATAATTTGGCCAAGCTCCAGGGATTTAAACGTTACCTCGGTGAGTGTTTCCATATGAAGGATCTTGGTACTTTGAAGTATTTTTTGGGTATTGAAGTTAGTCGCGGACCACCTGGTATTTACCTGTCACAACGAAAATATGCTCTAGATATAGTCGCCGAGTGTGGTCTACTTGCAGCTAGGCCGGCTTCCACTCCTATTGAGCAAAAACACACTCTTCTCACGGCTAATAGTCTGACGTTAGATGATCCGCAGCCGTATCGCAGATTGCTCGGTCGCTTAATTTATTTGCTCAATACTCGTCCCGATTTGTCATACTCCAGTCACCTTTTGTCCCAATTCATGCAGTCGACGGTTGCTCATTGGGATGCCACTCTTCGGGTTGTTTGATATATCAAAGGTGCACCTGGTCAAGGTATCATGCTTTCTTCCGCTCGCGATTTGACTTTGTATGTTTATTGTGACTCTGACTGGGCAGCTTGCCCTCTCACTTGACGGTCTTTGAGTGCTTATGTGGTTTTGCTTGGCGGTTCTCCGATAAGCTGGAAAACCAAGAAGCAAGATACTGTTTCACACTCTTCCGCTGAAGCAGAATATCGATCAATGGCAGTTGCACTCCAGGAAATCAAATGGCTTCGAAAGATGTTGGCAGATTTGGGTTTCCCATTGACGACTCCTGCGACGTTGTATTGTGACAGTAAGGCTGCTATCCACATCGCTGCTAATCCCGTTTTTCACGAACGTACTAAGCACATTGAATATGACTGTCATTCTGTCTGTGATGCTGTTCGTGACGGGCTTATTACCACGCAATACGTTAACACGACCGTCCAGTTGGCTGATGTGTTCACCAAGGCATTGCCTCGCCTTCAGTTTCGCACTTTGTTGTTCAAGTTAGGCGTTCAGGATCTTCACGCTCCAACTTGAGGGGGAGTATTGGAGATATATCTCATAGAAGATACGTTTTACGTTATTGTCAAGATTCTCTTATGATTCTTTCTATTCTTCTATGTTTCCTTTACTGTTAGGTTTAGGTTCATCTTGGCAAATCTTGTATAAATACTTGAGGCATTACGTTTAATAAGACAAGCCGATTTGATTAAGAACTCTATAATTCTTAAAATAAAATCTTGAAAATAGGCCGGTTTTTAAAGTAAAATTTTAAAAATATAAAATGGGCCGCAAGCTTGTGCTTGCTCTGCTTGGCCTCAGCACTGGCCCTGCTTTTGTTCGATACGTTTGCTTTTCATGTTATAGGTTTCACGGAAAGTGTCCTAAAGGCATGTTGTGGAGGAGAAGATGGAAGATACAATGCAAAACCGAGCGTGCAATGCGGCGGAAAGGGTTCAACGACTTGCAAAAACCCATCAACGTATGCAAATTGGGATGGAATCCACCTAACCGAGGCGGCTTACCGCCACATTGCAACTGGTCTCATCTCTGGCCGTTTTACAAATCCTTCTCTAGCTAACACTACTTACTTATAAGTTTTAACTGAAAACCTATATTCAATCTTATTCATATGTATGTTAGCAAATTCACGAGATGGGACTCTTATAATGTGAAAGTGATATCTATAATGCATTAGAATTATAAATATTTATAATAAATAGAAAAATATTGCTATGATATCTACAGAAAAATTTTAAGGTTTCTCTAATGAGAGTTTTCCAAAAGTTGTTATGTGCCAACTTTCAAATTGATATATACCATGAAAATAAAATTAAATACATTACAATCTTCTTTTATATAAGACATCTTATTATAGAACCAAAATATTTTGTATTTTTTATATTAAAAGCAAAATCTTTAAAAACATTTTTCTGTCTATAAATTGTTTAATTCTTTTTTTCTTTTGTGTCAACCAAGCAGGGGTAAGATATGAAAATCATTTTGCACGTGAGTCTGATAGTTGATGGTGGTGAATCATTTCCAAAAGGGTTCTTTGTAGATGATGATTGATTAAGGGAGAGCTTAAATGTAGGGGGAGTGGATTTTTTGTTGGGTTGTAGCTTTTAATTTTTGCCAAACCTGTTTTGGACAATTTTATCTAACTTAGACATTTTTGATTAAAAAAGAATAAAACTAATTGTTTCATGACCCTGGTTGAACCATGTTTAATTCTGAAAACATTTGATTTGAATCGTAACTTGGTTAAATTGCTAATTCTAAAGCAAGTTATTTGTCAATAGCTTTGATGATTGTGTGTTGCAGGTTGTGCTTCTATTAATATGTTATAGATGGGCTTAGATAGACAAAGTATGTTAAAAAAGGGGAGATTAATGAGAGTTTGCTAGATGAAAAACAACGAAAATGTTCCAACACTAGTTGAAAAAAATAACTAAAAATAATGTGGCAGCTCAAAATGTATGAGACTCCATGAATAAATGATGTGAAGTTCATGATGTTTCAGAAGATTCTATTAGGAGATCGAGATCGACGGTCAAGATTAAAAG
>OVAV01002906.1:0-10526 GCA_900406375.1 Iberis amara
CGTCAAATTCACAAGTATTGTGTGCCCGAACCTTACTCAAGAGTAACCGAGAGTTGGCATTGTTTCGCAATTTGGGTTTGGTTACACTTTCACAGGGATGACAGTTAATCTGAATTATTGTTTGCGTTTTGGTTATACTTGTAGAGATATTGAATCCCCTTTATCTACCAATGGATTTATATTTAATGAGACTGGTGGAAGATTAAGTTCATATGATTGTTAAGTCCAGCAATATCCTTTTTGTTGACGTAACAAGGCTGATAGAAGTACCAAAAATGAAGATATTAAATCTCCTTTTGGTTTGTTTCGGTTAAATTAAGCCAGCAAACGCCAATTTTAAATCGCCATTTTAAATTTCTAATCGCAAATTGAACTAATTAATCGCATAGGTGGAAATATGAGGAGGTCGAAAAGTTGAGGAAGTTTTCTAAAGAGGAGATTAAGTTTGGGTTGTGTATTCAAGAACGAAGAAATTTGGGGGGAAATAAATTGGGTGTATAAAATCTAGGGGGTCTATCGATGTCAATTTTTAGTTTTGTTCTACTAAACCAATATCTGCTCGGTTCATCTCACTTTAAATTTGGTTCGATTCGGTTGGATCAAATGCTCGATCGAAACAAAATCATCAAAATCTGATAACATTCGTCGACGTTACCCTAAACGCACTTTCTATCCGATCGACGGTAAAACCCAGCTAATTCGCCGGAAAGATGCAGCAGAGGAAGCCGACGGCGGGTAGACCTAGTGGTACTGATGGATCCGATTTCTCATACCGGATGGTCGTCGACTCTCGTGAGTTTACAAAATCCAAGTCTCCTCTATCTCCGATTCCTTTCTCGATTCCTTCTTGATCCATACGCCGGTTTTCAATTTTTTTGGGTTCTTAGGTTATACGAAGGTCACAAAAGGGAAATCTCGTCTCCGTATTTTGATTCTAGTTCAGGTACTTTTCGTTTTCCTTATGTTTAATCTCTTTGATTTTAGACTGCTAGCTTGATTGGTGCTGAACCGATTTTTCCATGCATCTCAAACGTTACATAAGCGTTTTGGATTGGATCACTGAGTTATCAATTCGTGTTAGGACATTTCAGAAGTAGTTTTTTGTGATGAGGTTCTCACAGTTGAAATAGTTGATCAAATTGCATTTTAGCTCAATATCATACAAAATTATCCATGGAATTCTCAACTAATTTCGTCTCATAATTGAGTAAATTTTATCTCATGTCTACCAAATACCTAGTTTGATTTGGTTCCCACCATTAACTTTAATGTAATTGTGAATGTAGTTTTCTTCAAGGTTTAATACTACCTTGGACTTGGAGATGTTTTATCTCTTTCAGATTCTTGTTTGCAGGCTGTGATTTATTTAATCGGACTATCATGTGCGTATCTAACAATGACGAAAGAGGATGAGAGGAACACCCTTGCAATTGCATCTGCTGCTGCTGGTTTAGTGTCTTCGTTGATAGGAGAATTAGGTTAACCTTCTATTATGTCTCGCCTTTTGCACTGTACGCATATTCCGTGGACAGCCTTACATTTTTTTGGTTTCGTCATATTTCTTGTCGTCTTTGTTGAAAGGTTGCAGACGTAGCAGAGTAAACCTTTTGAGGCTCTACACAGCTGCATCTACAATCGTCATGGTTCTTTCTGTTTTTTGTGCCGTTAGGAGCAGATTAACATTGGAGGTAAATTGCTTTAGTCAAACAAACTCTAGTCTTATATAACTTACATACACTGCAATTTTTTTTCCAACATTAATAGTTCTTAAGTTGTTATGTAATGGTCCAAAGCAGAAAAACATTTCACATTGAGATTGGCATTGATGCTATAACCTGACTCTCGATATATGTTGTAGGAACGGGATAACTCGGAAACAGCAGCAAAGCTCGAGCTAGTAGGGTTCATTTGTGCTCAATTAGGTAAAATATCGAGATGATTCTCTTTGGTTTCTATATTGTCCACACTTTATTTGCCATTTAAAATGCACATTTGGGTATTCTTGTGGATTGCAGGAGCGGTGGTGCAAATAGGAGCGATCATTGTAACGGGGTCTTTGGTCAATAATATGTCTCCTTCTACGAAAACAGCATAAGAGAAATTGGGCGCTGTCTTGTGTCATGAAGAGGACACTTTTGAATTTGAAGTTTTGAACCGTTTAGTTTTCATCCACCAAATGGATAGTTATATAACGTTGTTTTATTGGGAAGAATGGTAAAAAATATTATTAAAAAAATCTTGAAGTTTGCTAAAATTACCAAAATTAATTTAACTTTGTTATTTCTTCCTATAAATCCTCAAGTTTGGGTTAACCTGACTAACGTAAATATAAAAAAGTCAACAAAGTATCATTAACAGACATGTTAATTTAATTATATGTTTAACTCCTTTTTTGTCACAATTTTTCTTTCCATAAACTAGCCGATTACATATGCATAGGCGTTGTCATATAAGACAACCATAACCACACGAATAAGTAAACAAAAGGTAATAAAAAGATAAGATAGTTGAAATCTTGAAGATGAACGTCTTCATTCCTATTCTTTTTGCCAAAAGAGAGAAGGTTTTTTCCAATGGTTGATAAACAAGAATTTGTGTTCAAATCCTATGTCTAGCAAGTAATCCTAAAGTTACTCATTTTTGTCATTGTAATACGTAGGAGTCAACACAAATCTGGGGCAATAACGCACTGGAACCTATGAGAATTATGCATAGTCTAAGCTAAATTGATTGGTTGAATTGTAGCAAGTATCCAAACACGCATAAATTGAAAATCAACAGAAGTCAACAAAACATAAAACTAACACAATTTAAAAATCAAGATTCAAATAACAATTAAAAGGCTAAGCAAATGGGTTGAGGTTATTGACTTAAGTGATCAAGTGAAGTCCTATGATGCTAAATACAATCATTCAATGCTAATCATAGGCCGAAAATTTCCTTAAATAGACTAATTCAATTTTATGGCACTAATCTATTTCCTAATCATGCAACTTACACAATGTTTTAGCTAATTACATAAACAAGAAGCAATAAAATATAATATATTCAACCGCTAAACTAACTAACTCAATGTCTTGGTGGCCTCATTTAACATTCAAATATTTGGTTCAAACATTTTCACTAACACTTTTCGGGCATGAATTTGCCTATGATCTAGAAATAAATGATCAAGTCAAATATAGCATTAAGTACAATAAATGAATGAAGATTTTAAGCCCTAAGCATCATATACTATAACTGAGTCACCCTAATCTACCTAACTCATTTGCCTAAAGAGAATAATCATTAATCATGATATAAATACAAAATCCCATGATGGATATATGTTTAATCATGATTTAAACAAGAAATGATGAGGAATAAGAAAAGAAAACAATATTAAAGCAAGATTCACCGTTACACCAAAGTAGAACACAAAGATTAAGAGTAGAATAAGGGTTTAAAAGTAGAATGAAAGTTGTCTTAAAATTAGGTCTAAAATATTTATATATGCTTCTAAAAATGGTATTGGGTTAACCCAAAACATATGGGTTAACCCAAATGAAATTGGATAAAAACTTGGAAAATCATAAAGTTGACTTGAATTTGGCCTGATACCAGTTTGCACAAACCCGGACACGAAACCGGTATATCTCCCCGATATCATCCTCCGTCTTGAATTTTTCTTCGTACAGGTTTGACAAAACCGGTATGACATCCCGGTATGAGTGTACCAGTCTATTGTACCAGTTTTCTCTCCTCGGTATCATCTTATGCGTAAAATTCTCCTTTGTACTAATTTGTGTAAAATGGTATGCTTCCCCGGTAGGACTTCTTTTGAGAGACAGCTTAACCAGTCTTCAGTAGAATCGTTGGATCTTTTGATTGCACCGTTGGATTAATTCTAACCCACCTCCATATTGAAGCTGACTCATGTGGATGTCTTGTGTCTAAAATTCATCTTGATCCAACGGTGGAATCATCTTCAAACATTGACGCACTTCTGACTCTTTTGTCGGACTCTGCACCCACATATGTCGATTTGCGTCCAAAACGTCTCAAACACCTAAATCTTCTCCTTAAATCCTCAAAATATGAAATGCAATGGAAATGCATACTATACAACCCTAAATGTAAGTAAATCTACCTAGAATGCAATCAAAATTTTAAGTAAAACGCATCAAAGACACAATATATCAATGGTGACAAAGACCAAGAATCAAAGCCTCCTAGATTCGTCGAGATGAAAGCCGTTGTACTTTCAGATTTTGAAAGCAACGCAATTGTAGTTGAGAACATACCTAGGATTCTGAGAAAATTGACTAGATAGAGTTCACCTCTCTCGAATAGGGAAATTGGTGGAGGTGTGATTCTCTTCCAAAGGGACGATGATATAAGCAATCTCTCTCGGCTCCAACGGAAGGAAATTGTTAAAGGCTTCTTCATCAGTGAAGAGCCTAAGGAACTACATTGCTCGAAGAACTCTAGCTTATGGCATGATATAAGCTCTAGATTCGAGAACGCACCAAGGAGACCAATTAACCTCTGGCCTAACTGAAACATTACACCGTGTTCATCAACGATGTGAATAATTTCGAGACTTGATGGGCAATTCCAACACTTCTGATGTGGTTTCTATAGCTCGTATCAAGGGGTAAACTCCACTTTGCAGTGACGATATAGAGACCACTGAAAACCAAACGTTTCTCCGTCTTTCGATAATATCGTACCGAGGAATACAAAAGAATTTAGTACCAGAGCGGATAATTTGTTCACCCTCCACCATGGAGCAACTATCCATCCCTAAAAATGTAAAGACAAGCAAAGAATCCCCAAGGCTAAAATATACTGTCCCACAACCAGTTTTAGTCGATAGTGACATCAT
The DNA here is from genome assembly GCA_900406375.1 of Iberis amara. NCBI lineage: Eukaryota > Viridiplantae > Streptophyta > Magnoliopsida > Brassicales > Brassicaceae > Iberis > Iberis amara. Next base: position 4,868 of record OVAV01002906.1, read on the forward strand.
TCTAGAAAATGGTTGAAGTGGCGATAATGAAAATTTAGAAAACCATAACCAACCAAAGGCATCTCGTTCCAGGAATTAGGTTAGTAACTTACCCGGTGGTTGGCCTCTTGCCAGAGTCGAAAATGGTTGTTCCGACACAAAACAACTAGGCCAGAGATGGCTATGAGACACACGAGATGATGTGGGGCTTGGGCTTGTAGAGGAGGATAAGACGCAGTGGCGATGACGGGACTAAACTCCTGGAGCAACAGCGCTGTACGAGAGACATCGGGATAGAGAAAGTTCTCTCGATTTGTGTGGACGAGAAACAAAGAAGAGGGGAGATCCCGCAACGCCGGCGAGCACATGCATTGTCGGTGTCGGAGACCATGACATTTAAGTTTTCTCGATTTGTGTGTGTGGGAAAGAAGACCTAGCGGCTAGACCTAATCTTCTTTGACAGCTTGCCCCTAGAATCAAAGAAACTTCTATTTCCCTTTTCTAATTATTTTCTTAACTATAACTTGTAAAATATCATTAAAAATTCATAAATTTGTTATTCTTCTCCAAATCATCGCAAAGTCTAGATTTATCGAAAAAGCTAAATTTTTTTATGATGGTCAGAAAAAGTTGGTTTGTCGCTGATAGAATATGGTGATTAATTTGAGAATATTTTTATTTACATTCCATTTTCTCGACTTACAACCCATTAAGCCACACACCAGAAGAACATATTACAATGATTGATGCATTTTGGATGTCTTACTAAATCTTCACCGCCACATGCACATTTGGGAGGAAATCCTCATTTAACTTTGTACTCATTTCCAATATTTAAACTCATATCGCCTTATCATAAAAACTTCTTATCACAATCCATCTATGAACCGTTCAATTGCACAACTATATGTAGTAAATTCGCAGAAAGAGCAAACTTGTGGGAACTAGAATGAGACAAATAGTAAACGCGCATGAAATTAAAGTTGGTGAGAGAGAAGCATCCTTCACTGCAGATAAGGAACTGTACGTTGTTGATCGCCGAAAAATATTGTCGCTTTTTAGTTGCCAGATTTAAGGTTGTGATTGGTGCTCTTTTGGAAGAATCGATGAATTTTAGAAATTGTTTAGCAGTTATAGTTAGACCCGAAAATATTAATGTCTCCCTTAATGCTACTTAACATCAAATCACTGTTCATTCCTTTAGGTTTAATTTAGCTAAGTAAACCTAAACTTGGAGGTTTAAATGGTTCTTACTACAAAACACAATGGAAGCTGGTGGAGAAAAAAAAAATTTCAGAGTCAAAGTCAAAAAGGGAGCCAAACATGTGTATTAAACCTAAGCATTGAAAAGGAAATCACAATTTCTATAATTAAGGTAAACAGGACGAATACAAATTAAGACATCCAATACCGATAGTCGAGCTCTAACAAATCTTCAAGCTTCGAGCAGAAAGGATAAGACATGGACCTTTATCATTATACCTCGTATGGTGAATTGTTCTACCTCTCAGATGAAAACAAGAAGACTTTTATTCCATAACCAAAGAGTCGACCTAAACTAGGAACTCTAAACAACATTCGGTGGGCGGCCATTTTGAACTCAACCATGAGCCAACTAGGAAACGTCTAAACTGAATCTTCTCCAAGATGGAAGGCCTCGAACAAGCCTAGATGTGGAGAGAAGGAACATATCCCCTCTTTCGGGTGAAATTGAACTCCAAATACCCTGACTTCCAAAAAATCAAAGAGAAACAATGAAACCAGAAGGCCTAACAGAGCAAACGACCACCAAAACAAGAACAAAAAAGAAAACGACGGCATCACCAAGAAAGAACCAGAGATACACAGGCATCGAAGACCACCGACCTGAGCACGTCGAAACAAATCCAAATCTGAAGAAGAGAAAAACACAACCATGAAGTCCAGCGGCTCCGAGAAGATACTAGCGACACAAGTAGCCATCGTTAGCTTAAGCTCTGTTGGACTCACGTCCCAGAGACACCGTGACCACCGCCCGCATCCGCAACAGAGACCATAAGACTTCACTACCTCGCCATGAGAAAACTAGGGTTTCGGATGAGAAATCATCTCTATTCTCCCTCTATCTCATATGAAAATCGAAGATGTCCCCGTTATAACTATATTTTAGTTTATAGTTATTTTTAAATCAAAATATCAGTAAAATACTAAAAAACTGGATTCTTCAAAGATATTTATAAAAAAAACCAGGATCCAAACCCACCCATTCAATGATCCGTCGGATCTAATGGGTTAAACGCACAAACCCTAAAGCGCAATTTCTTTCTCTCTTTTCAATATCAATTTGAGACACTCTTCCTCTTGTCAATTTCTATTTGTAATTTTCTATCTCTGAAACTAGGAGAAATCGCGACACTAGGAGAACTTGTGAAACTAGGAGAACAAGAGGAGAAAACCACAACATCGAGAGGTAAGGTTCACAATATAGCGTGATTAATTGGTTTTTTATCTTGTAGGAAGTAAAATGGCGAAGACACGATGGACTAGGAAGAAGATAATGAAACATGTGGAGGATAAAAACTTTTCTGTTAAAAGAAGTTTCGGAGCTTGAAGATGAATTACAAGAGCATGAGAATGAGGCGAACGAGACGGTTGAGAACACGAAATCAATTGAAAATGAAGTAGAAGCGAACGAGGCGCTTGAAGATGATGAAGAAGAATAAAAACAACAAAATGAAGACAAGGACGAGGCAAACCCTATTGAAGATGAAGTAGGAGAAAATGAAGATGGAGTAGAAGAGAATGGGGAGAATGATAACTCAGCAAAACAGGAACAAGAGAGAACTCAGTTTAAGATGACGAACAAGAAGAAGAACAACAAAATGAAGACATGAACTCTGAGAATAATCCTGGTGAAGGTGTGCAGACTAATGAAGAAGGAGGTGCTGGTGAAGGAAGTGAGAGAACTTTAAGCGATATACGTATTAGTATTTCTACCCATGTCTCATAGTTTGACAAAACAATTTGGTAGAACTAAGGATAACTAGTTTGTTGTGATATGAAGAAATGTTAATGTTTGATTTGATTTAGTAATCGGACGGTTAGTTACTTGTGTGTTTTGATGGTTTCGGGTAGAAAGAAATGGTAATGTTTGAATTATAGAGGTTATTTTGATTTGCTTGATTGTTTCGGGTTGGAGTAGATTAAATTATAAATGTTGTTATCTTGTACTATTGGTATAACTAAGTAGATCTTATTTTCACTGTTTGTTGTTTGTTTATTTCCACCGTTGGCCATGTACTTCCCACCGACTGTGTATACAAAGAAGATCAAGATCTTGACGAGGTATTTTATTGTTGATGTAATGAAAACCCTAGAAGACTTAAACCCTCCGATGAGTAGGCTAGAGAAGAGTTATTTTGATAATCATCGTCAGTTCAAACACATGTTCCACATGCCACAGGATGGAAACCACAAGGTTATGGGCATGTGGATGCTCCTTCTCAGAACCGCATGCATACAAAAGGAAAAAAGAGATGTGTTTTTTCGTGAATGGTTGTCCCATCCGATATGGTATTAAAGGACATGCTTTGATATATGGATTGAACTGTCGAAACTATCCACTAAACTACAAGCAAGCCGGAGGCATGAAATTTGTGACGAAATATTTTAGCACTGGAATAGTAAGATATCAAGACGTGAAAGCAAAAGTTGTTGAGGGAATGCAACCTTCTCGTGATAGGTTGAGGCTGATTGTCTTGTATTTCTTATCGAGTATTATTGTTGGGCTGAGGAAGATCGGCAAGGATGCCCCTTCGGTGGACACATTCTTGCTGAGAGCAGTTGATGATCTAAAATTATGTAGTACATTCCCTTGTGATTACATGTTGAAAAATATTTCTCACACTATGACTTATTTTGGAGGGAACGTTAAAGAAGAGGTGATATGGCTAATTCCAGGTTTTTGTATTCCAATGGAGGTAAGTCTTTTAAGTAATATTGAATTACTTCATCTCTTGTGATGTTGATGGAAATTGTGATACTGACACTTCCCACATTTTTTACATGTGTAGCTCCTAGCATTTGAGGCCATTAAGAAATTGGGGGCCAGCTTTCGAGAGTCGGTTGAAGACGTAATCAAAGTTCAAGAGGAGTGAAATGAAGGGATTTCAACTATTAAAAAATAAAGAACTTGGTAATACTAAGGTTAGTTGTCTGCTTAAAAAATCTAGTTTATGGCTGCTTTAGTATGCTTCTATATATTTTATACGCATTTTATGTTTCTTTTGTTTGGATTTGCTGCATTACTTGGTCATTTTCTATTTTTTGGTACTTGGCCACTTTCTATTTGTTTTGGTACCTGGTCACTTTCTATTTGTTTTGGTTGATCTCCACTTATTATAAGTCTTCTACTCCTTGACACAGTAGGATACTGTAAACATTTTGTCTATTTTCGAAGAGGAACAGACTCTACTAAATCGGATTACAGAACCAGAGGACATTAATGATAAGCATGATGTGCTTGTTGAGAGTTGGATGAAAAGGCTTGATAGTGGAGATGTTGTAAGGTTTAAATATATGTTAGAGGAGGATGTTGTTGCCCGAGAAGCCCCTCCCCATGAGAATTATGGAAACGAGACAGGAGCCACCGATGAAAGAGCAGAAATCACGGTGAAGTTAAGTGAACTGGTAGAAGTCTTTCACAGTTTAAAAGAAAATATGGAAGAGCGGATGAAGAGGATTGAGGAAAAGGTTGGAGAGTTTCATTTAAGACTGGCTGCCTCGGAAGATTATGTTCAGGAGCACTTACATATGGAGGAAGAGGAAAGGCCAACGAAGAGGTTAAATAGGTTAAAGAAATGAGATGTTGCTTTTGGTGTGTACTAAAACTGATGTTGTTTTTGGTTTTAACTAAAACTTATGTTGCTTTTGTTTGGCACTAAAATTTATGTTGCTTTTATTTTGTACTAAAACATGTGTTGATGTTGGTTTGCACTAAAACTTGTAGTCATTTTGGTTTGTACTAAAGCTTCTGGTTATTTTGGTTTGTACTAAAGCTGGGGAACTGAGAAAACTGGAAAAATTGGTAAATCTGGGAACTCAGGAAAAACTACTACAACAAAAACGTGGAAAAACTGGGAAAACTAGTACAACAAGAGAAAACTAGTAGATGAATTAACACAACATGACATAGAGAAACAAGTCTAAACACAACATGACATAAGTCTTAATACATAATAAATTTACACAAATCTTAGCAAACAAAGACATATTATATGAAAACCAAAGAGAAACAACATGTTAGATCATACATAATTCATCTCATACACGTGGAATAAGCTTCCTGAGCTCAGCAATCTGCAATCATTTCATCCATTTGCCGCCTTAAGCGGCGAACCTCTTGCTCAATTCCCATAACCCATGGTTGACGGAAGTGGAAACCATCATCATGCCAGTTTGACATAGTTGCACTCAGTTTGACATATTGAACTAAGTTAAACAAGGCAGAGAAAAGAAGAAGAAAAAATGTAAGCCACTATTCCTTGGACACAAGGATATTTTTAATGTCAAAGAACCTGCAACTGCAACTTTTTGCAAGTAGATTCACCAAATACAACTTCCCATCAGTATCGATGACACTGTATTGTTGAAAGAGTTTTCCTCCGACACAATTAATTTTTTTGCAATCGACCATGCTTCA